>AWOL01S0008255.1:0-72774 GCA_000715115.1 Nicotiana otophora | reverse complement strand
TATATATATATATATATTGTTGACATGTATCATGCCTTGATGCATTAAAATTTTATTTTATCTCCTTTATCTGTAAAGCACCGTTTGAACTGTATTTTGAGATGTTATACTTATTTGATGATACCATACTTTATTCTGCATACTATATATTAATTCACCTTATTATTGGATGGTTAGTGATGTTACACCCTAAATATTCGTACGTAAAAGTGCATCGTAAGCAAACTAATGTAGGATCAAAAAATGAGATAATATTTGAAAGTATATAAAGTAATTTGATCATGTTACCTCGGAGGTTAAAAATATTGAAGATTATGAACAACAAGTACAAAGAGGGTTGGAAGGTTCAGAAGTTAAAGGAATTGAAGAAAATAAAGTTTCGTCGAAAGTCGACAAGTTGGGAATGTTATAACATGTACTTTTGGGGTGAGACTAGGGTGCTTAACATGATACGGAGATTATGTTATGATTTATATTAGTCGTATGACAACCGTGTGTTATGTTTTGAAGTCAAGCGAGTTGTGAAATAAAAGTCGATGAAAGTCATCACAAGTTACGTTCATAAGGTTTACTGAAAGTTTTGGTCAAATGTAATTGCGATTTTATCCCAATATACTTAGAATTACAGGGTGTTCCATCCATAAAATTGAATATCTATGAGTCTACTTTCTAATTCATTAAACGGTTTGTCAATACGACATTGGAGTAGACAGATATGGGCGTTTTGGCGAGACTGCGTAGGCTGCTAGGTGACAAGTAGGTGTGTCACCTACTTGCTTAAATGAGAGTCCAAAAATGGGCCATTTCGGGTCGTCCAAAGAGGCCTTTTAAAGGCCTATTTTATTCATATATTAGACTGAAAATAGGGTATAATAACCAGACATAATCTCTGCAAAAATCCTCCCAAATGATTTCCCACAAACAATAATTGATTATCTCTCCCTTTCAAGTTCTAATTGGAGGTAAAACCTAGAGTTTGAAGAACCAATATAGGAGCTGAGTTATCCAACAAATAAGGTGAGTTTACTACTCTCTTTCATCCATTTTGTATGCTGTAAATTCATGGTAAGTCATTCTATACTTGTAAGAACTCACGAGATGGTGATCGGAAGCCGTATGTTCGGGTTATTTACTTGTAGCGGACTGTTTTGTGGACTGTTTTGTGTTACTGTTGGGCTGCGTGTTTTACTACTATTTTGTGGGGTTTTGGAGGAGGAAGGGGTCTAGAAACACCATATAAATGTAGGGTGGAGGTCTGGTCGTTCATCGTAACATTTCCGGGTCGTTTGACACTACTACGGTGGTCGTTTTGTGTATGAAGAGATTGGGGTGTGTTGGGCTATTTTGTAGTATTTGATGGTCTATATAAGGCTGGAAAATAATGTATATATGTTGTTATAGTTGTGTTCTTGTGTTGTTGGTGTTATCTTGAATTTGGAGGAATTAAGGATTATAGGGGAGATGCTGCCCGTTTTAATACAAAATAAGCTTGTCGTTCGTTGTGCGATAGTTATACCTTTCGTAACTTAATGATAGTATTATTATCATTATTGTAGATTAAGGCATGAAGAGGTGAGTTCAACTTGGTGATTGGAAATATTGTGATAAGGAATGTTAAGTCTAAGTCCTCCCTTCATTTTGGCATGATCTCGTAATTATATGTGTTTGATAATGAGGCATAAAGAGTAGTTCATACTCCCAAATTTATATACACTATCCTAGTCTCATAAGTTACAGTATTCTCCCTTATCGGGACTTCATATTTAGTTTAGTTTTCTCTTTATTCAGTCAAGAGAGCAGAGGGTCTATATATATACAGTATTACAGTATTTGCACCACCATCGAGCTATAATCTGTGGGCAGGCCCTTATTGGTTAACCTCTGATTAGATGGTAAGTTATATATCGAGCCTACTGTGGCCGAGCGCCTATGAGCGATCCAAGAATTGCCGAGATACAGAGCCTAGTATGGCCTACTACGATGGAGCAGTTACACGTTCTGAGCCTTATAGGGCCGAACATTTATTTTACTTACTATATTGAGAGAGCTGAGTTAGTATCAGCAGGTAAGTATATCTCCAGATCATCTTTGACTCCTAGTTACTTTCAGTTATCATATTATTAGTTCAGTTTCAGCTTTTAGTTATTTTATTGCCTTACATACTCGGTACATTATTTAATAACTGACGTCCCTTTTCTGGGGGCGCTGTATTTCATGCGTGCAGGTTCAGACAGACAGACGGGTAGACCTCCTCAGTAGGTGTTGCCCGAGTTCAGCCTGATCGGTAAGCTCCACGTCCTTCGGAGTTGCCGGGTCTTGCGTTTTGTGTACATCTTATGTATATCTGTATATATGTTATGGGTAGGTCGGGGCCCTGTTCTGATCACAGTACATCCATAAGTAGAGGCTTGTAGACATATCCTGTCAGTTAGTGCAGTATCTTAGGCTTGTAGGCCTTGTATGTATATTTTGTTGATTTGTCAGCTGTAGTAGTTATAACGGCCTTGTCGGCCTAGCGTTATATTGATGTTTAGTCAGTGTTAGTTTCCGTTCAGTTTTATATTTTGCTTCACAAGTTATCTTGCAATGTGGCCCCATGGACAAAGTATGACATTATATGTTCAGAGTCCCTTAGTGTAAAGTTGGTACGCAAGGTTAGGTGAGGCACCGGGTGCCAGTCTCGCCCCCAGGTTTGGGGCGTGACAAACTTGGTATCAGAGCAGTTCTGTCCTAGGGAGTCTACAAGCCATCTAGTAGGGTCTTGTTTATAGATGTGTTGTGCACCACATTATATAAGCAGGGAACTACAGGGCATTTAGGAGTTGGTTACCCTTATTTCAAATTTGAATCGTGCTATAGAACTGAGTTATAAGAAATTTGAGTTAAACTTGCGTGTTGGTGTTTGCATGCACAGATGACGGTGACTAGGAAGACTATGGCTAGCCAGAGGAGAGATACAACAGCAGGTGAGGGGACCAGCAGGGTACCCCCAGTAGATGGGGCCCAGTCTGAGGCCTAAGGCGAGATCCCTACTCAGCCATTACCGGCTCCTCCACCACCTGAGGAGATTCTTAGGGATACTGCACATCCAGTTCCCCCTCCACTTCCATCAGATCAGGACTTGAGGAGTGCGGTGCATTTGTTGACACAGCTGGTAGCTACCCATCAACAGGCTAGGGCATTAGCTTGTGCAGGATCTTCTAAGGGGTCTAGGAGTTCAAAGGTCCGAGAATTTATTGCTCTGAGTCCCCCAGAGTTCATGGGGACAGATCAGAGGGAGGACCAGTAGGATTTCATAGATCAGCTTCACAGGATCTTTCGGGTTATGCATGCTATGGAGAAAGAGGTTGTTGAGCTAGCAGCTTTTCGACTCCGAGATATAGCCATCCTTTGGTATGAGGGATGGGAGAGGTCCAGGGGACGTGTTGCACCTTTAGCTATTTGGGAGAATTTTTCAGATGCCTTGTTTGACCAGTACTTACCACGGAAGATCCGACAGGCTCGAGTCGATTAGTTTCTAGCCCTCAAGCAGGGCAATATGAGTGTTCGAGAGTATAGTCTCCATTTTAACTCATTGGCCAGATATGCACCATCCATAGTTGTTACTATGCGGGATAGGATTCACAGGTTTATAGCAGGGGTGGCCCTAGAGTTAACCGAGACATGTGCCACTGCTATATTGTAGGATAGTATGGATATCTGTCGGATTCAAGCATTCGCTCAGAATATAGAAAGGGTAGGCATCGGCAGCAGGGTATAGAGAGGGCTGAGCAAGGTCAATGTAAGAGGATAAGATTTCCCAAGTCTCAGGAGAAATATCAGGGTAGTTATAGTCCCCAATACTTCGGACGACCACCTAGGCCTCCGCCACCTCAGTTACAGGGTTACAGGTATGACCGCTATACTCAGTCAGGACCAAGTAAGAGCTCGCGGGCATCGGGTTTGCATCGATAGCGAGGTTCTGCGCAGACATGGTCATTTCTGCCGCGGTGTGATATCTGTGGTAGATGACACTTGGGCCAATGCCGAGCAGGTTCTAATGCTTGTTATACATGTGGGCGTCTGGGGCATATGATTTGAGATTGCCCAAATAGAGATTCTGGGGGAATGGCACAACTAGCGAGTTCAGTAACAGGATCATCTATGTCTGTGCATCCTTCAGGGTGCGAGTCTTAGTCTTCGGCTGGTTGAGGTCTAGGCAGAGGTAGAGGTTCCAGTTCAGGTGGTAATCAGAACCGTATCTATGCTTTAGCCAGTCGAAAGGACCAGGAGTCTTCACCAGACGTTATGATAGGTATATTGACCATTTGCTCTCATGATGCTTATGCCTTGATACACCCAGGATCTACTTTATCGTATATTACCCCATTTGTCGCGGGGAAGTTTGGTATAGTGCCTAAAATACTATGTTATCCTTTTACGGTATCTACACCGGTCGGAGAATCGATTATTGCTAGATGGGTTTACAGAGGTTGTACGGTGACAGTTTGTAGTTGTCAGACCTCAGCTGACCTAGTTGAGCTAGAGATGATGGATTTTGATGCTATCATGGGCATGGACTGGTGGGCACCTTGCTATGCCACAGTTGATTGCCGAGCAAAGGTAGCTGGATTTCATTTTCCAGGTGAGCCAGTCCTTGAATGAGTAGGTAATACAGCGACACCCAGAGGTAGGTTTATTTCCGATCTGAAGGCTAGGAAAATGATCGCAAAAGGGTGCATTTATCATATTATGCGAGTTAGAGATGCAGATGCTGGGATACCTACACTTCAGTCTATTCCCGTAGTCAAAGAGTATGCAGATGTGTTTCTAGATGAGCTTCCAGGAATTGCTCCAGAGCAAGAGATTGATTTTAGCATCGATTTGCTTCTAGGAACTCAACCAATATCCGCCCCTCAGTATAGAATGGTGTCACGACCCAAACCGATGGGCCGCGATGGGCACCCGGTACCTTACTCAGCTGAGTACCAACATAACGTATCTTTTCGTATCATACTATCACAGATAACTGATTTGGAGTAGCTGCCATGAGATAGGTAGAATACAACATGTAATACCAACTTATGCATAAGACATATGGGCCTCTAAGTCCAAAATAATCACTCGTACACTGAACAGAGGCCGATATGTCCATACAATCTTTTACGTACATGACATCTGTCTACAAGCCTCTAAGAATACATAATTGTCATAAAGGTTGGAACAGAGCCCCGCTATACCAAAAAATACACATCTAAATCATACTGACCAAACAAGCAACTACGGAGCGAATGGAGTGCACCAACATCTTCCGCTGAGCTGATCGCCTACTTGGAGGACTCTCGACCTATCTATCGAGACCTGCGGGCATGAAATGCAGCGTCCCTAAGCAAAAGGGATGTCAGTACAAATAATGTACCGAGTATGTAAGGAATAAAAATCCGTAAATAATAGACATGAGAGAAACATGGAGTAAAAGACTCGATATGTACGTATGCATAGCTCTGTGAATCATTTCATTTTCATAACGTCATGCATATGCGTATAAATGTCATACCATGCATAGGTATATGTGTTCATAACATCCCCAAGCCTCTAAGGGCATCTCATCATCTCATTTCGGCCACTGTGGGCAAATCATCAACGTATACCAACTGATCAGGTGGTGGTGTGTATATAACGCCGTAATCTTTTCCATATCCCATATACATATATATACATATCTATACGCGTATATAATGCCATATGGTCATGGGTCAACGTGCATGTATAAATGCATGAAATGCATATGAAATATGTTAATAAGATTTCTCGGAATATCATAAAATCAATATGCCTTTCGGATAAACTTTATCAAATACGTAATTTTCTGAGACCCATGAACATATGATATAATAATAATTCACATGGGGAATCAAGAATATAGACACCCCTAGTATTTCTATGACTAGAGTCATTTATGAAAATTGCGTATTTTGCTCGTTTCATTTATATTATTTAGAGCGTGCCAAAAAGAAAGAAGGGATAGCCTTAACATATCTGAACTGATTCTCTTGACAATCCATTTAACACCATTGATTGCGACAACGCGTAACGGCGGATCGAAGTAGGAAACAATCGGTATGATATTCTTGAGAAAGATTGCACCGTACTCCCTTATAACCGCAAAAATCCCATTGCTAATTTTCTAAGAAGTCTCGTAATATATCCTCGGATAATTTCTTTTGTTGAAGGCTCGTTACATGGAGGTTGGATGCAAGCATCTCCATTCTATATATTAAAGAAGCCTTTTGTTGAATTTTGATCATAATCTTGGATGGCTTTTCTTGCTGAAGTAAATCACGTTTTCCATTCCATTTCTGTGAATTAAAGAGAGGTCTTTGAATATAATTCTTAAACAAGAATGAGATAAGGTGCCCATGTCTTTAAAGTTTTGCCACCACATCCTTAAGCACCTAATTAGATGGCAATTTGCTGCCACAATTCTAGAATCCCACGTGGAAGTGTTGTCCCCTAATGATTATCCAAAAGTGTACTTAAATAATTAACCACAAACTTCTAATTAATCGTTAATCTCCCACTAAAAGTAATAATTACCCGATTATCCACATAATTAGGAATTATCTCAAATTACTTAAAATACTACTCACTTTTAATACACTTCATGCATCTTACTAGCATGGTCATGTGGTACTAGTCCATAAATATCGGGTATTTTAGCTCGGGCCGTATTTTTATCCCAAAATGTCAAGCTTCGACGAAATTCATTTTCTTCAATTTGCTTACCCTCTCACCTTCACGAATTTACTCATCACTTGTTTGAAATAGCATAATGCTTATAATCTCATTCCCGAACTTACGTCGATTAACTTATGACGAATCTTTAACAAACGAAAATGCGGGATGTAACATTTCATTTCCGAGCTCCCATCAATTTACTTATGGCATACTTTCACGTACGAAAATATGGGATGTAACATCATTCCCCTCTTTTGAACATTCATCCTCGAATGTTGATTGATACACTTATCATTCTTATAACCCATAGCTCTTGCGAATACTTTAGTACTCCTCTTGCCATCGAGGCAACTGTTTTGTAAATGAATCCCAAACGTCAGGGCATTCCCCCCTTTAGGCCTCTTTCTCACATCATAACTTATGGTCGGAATCCTTCCAATCTCATAACTGTTGCTACCTTCTATCATACATCCTGTACGACTCTAACTTTGTATGAGTGCCTATGTGACGCTTCTCTCCTCTTTTCTCCATCTTTTAGCCAATCTCTAGGCCTCACTTTGTGAACATATACAAAATTATATCAAGCAGTCCCTCTGGGCATCATTAGCTTTACTACATCTGAGTAGGCCATACTATACCATAACTCTTACTTCGATTTATCGTTACTGAGGTCTGCGACTAAACTTCAGGTTACTCTCATTGCTTATCCTATATGCATAAATCTAAATCTTTAAACGCTTCTTCATTACTCTTCATTTTAAGACTGATGGCCTAATCTCATCTCGTACTTTGTAACTTTTATCCATCCATTGTCGATTCACCTCAATGTTGATCTATAATCTTCCATTGATAACTAGAAACTTCTTACGTAATACATTGCCACTAGGGCTTATGTTGTATCGAGGAATATTTGAAGTGATTTTCCTGATCCATTTAGGGGCGATACTGTACTTCAATAATCATATTTTATAGCATCCCAATGTGATTCACCATACGTGGGTATTTTAATTCCGTACAATTCATGAAATTCTCTTCAAATCATTACTCAATTGAAGGCCCAGTTGTCATCCTTTATCTATCCGAATTACACCCTCATTGTACTTATCAGGGCGACATTTCATCTCTTGTAAATATCATTAGTCTTAAACTTCTTTGAGTTCATTCAGGCTATACTGAGCTTTTGATAACTTAGAGAAACCATTGGCTCTCTTGTTTTCACGGGCTTAATCCCGAGGACTTATCCATTTTCATCATTTTCTCACTTGCCTTTTCTTATCCTTACTCTTGTGTTCCTAAAACCTTATCGCTCTACCATACTTTAGCTTGTGACCTACACATATCTTGCAACCTTCCTTCAACTTGCTTGCCCCATAGATTTCCTTATGTTATTCTGGAACACCAAGCGATATATCACATCGTCTCTAACTCTTCTTTGCTCTCGTGACTAGATCTCTCAATACCTATAAACCATAGATTGGAAAAGATACCAGTGGCAATGTCGCTATCATTCCTGGATACAGAATCCTAGCGCTTCTAACCTTCTATCTATAGTATCGATTATTCACAACCTTCTGCATTTGAGTATCTCGTACGTTGCTCATATTTACCTTACTTACCTTAAAATCTCGCATCACGTCTTTTATCTCTTTCATGACCTCTCTTTAACACAAGTATAATTCACATCCGCAACTTGAAGCTCTATTATAATACTTGCACCTCTAGTGCATACACAATCCAGTGAGTGATTCATACTGACTTCTTATGAGGCTGGTACTATTCTGACTGGCTTTATTGTAGAGCCGTTATAGAATATGGCTACTGTACTATCTCTCTTGTACCTCTGATATTAAGAGTGATTTTGCAATGTCCTCAATCAAGATTTCTATAATTTTCTGGGTCTGATAAGCAGACTCCTGATTTACTTTGTTGATGTAACTCTTTAGTTTCCTCTTCCTTCTGATCATCCTTTATGTAGGTATAAGCTATCTTTCTATCTGCGGTTCATGGTATTACTTTATACTTTCATGGATGCTATGGAATATCCAAGATACAATCTTTTAACAATTCAATCCCTTGTCTATGAACTGGACTCAGTTCTTTCATTTAACTTATACCGGGGTCTTCTACGGCTATATGATTGTCAACATACATGCTGCATGGATGATACTCCTGAATCTTGAGTGCGTTCATAACGTAACTAACTCTGGATCATTGATCGAATAATTCCTTTCGTTCCATCTCATCTTTCTTTAAACGTAAGCAAGTACTTTTCCTGGTCTTTCTGCCCCTTCTTGCGTGCATACTTAGATTATCTTAGTTCCCATGCATGTCGGAATTTTGTGCAATTCATATGGCCTCGAATATTACTTTTGGTTTCATTTCCCGCTCATTTGCCATGATAGGTGCAAGACCACTTTTATATGGAGTGCATATAATATTGTTGCGAGACTATTGTTATAAGACCATTTCCTCCTTAGGTTACTGAGCTTAGGTTGAAGCCTTCTTCCTTACTTCCTCAGCTAGTCTTTCATTGTAGTACTTAGGGTGACTTCTGGCTCTTGTAAAGTTACAAGCTTGTTATATCGTTTACCCGACAGAATTTTTGATGTTCGTACTCACGTATAATTGTCTTTAGTTACTTACCTCCACACTCATGTGCTCGTACATTTGCTTTTGAACTGAAGTTTTGACTATCTTCCCAGTGGGACTCTCTTTTATTTCCATAACACTTATACGGTATTTTTAACTACCCCAACTCCTATCTGAATATTTCTCAAGGTCACGATGTCATATCTGCGAAGCTGAATTCTCCATGTTGGGGTTCACTCTGTTTATCTTGCACGATCTATTAATTTGTCTGTGTCCTCTTGTTTAGACATAACTAGGCTCTTTCTGGATCAACTACTAACTACTCGTTAGCCTATTCTCATATCAATATTTCGTGTAATCTTCTTGGGTTATCTCCTTTATCTTAAATTACGTCTCGCACATGCTCCTTATCTATCAATAACATCTCAGGTAGGAACCCTTACTTCCTCTCCTTGACATCGTGTTTCCATACTGTTTTGGAATCGTAGCATATCTGTAGTCTTTGAATAAGTGCAATATCATCCCTTTCTCATTTTCATCGCATTCTTCCTTTACCATTCCATAATTACTAGAACTACTTAATTCTGACTTAATGCCAGATCACTCCATATTCCCCCCTTTAGGGGAGTACTAAGGTTTAGAGCTACCACGATATACCTATAGATATTTTACCTCTTTATCTTTAGCATTTTTTCACATCATCGATGACCCTTACTCGCCTTTGCGGCAATCCTTTTGTACCAAGGATAACTAAATTCCTTACTTGCGAGGGTGACCCCTAGTGTAACTGGCGCACATAGTCCCTTAAGATTAACTTTTCTCACATTTCTTGCTTTAGGAAACCATCTTCCTGAATTACCTTTAAAGGGTATTCTTCTGTCCTCCATTATATCATCATCGAAACGAAATCTGAAATTCTCATGATGCCGACTATTATCAAATCCCTCAGTCCCTAATTCATGTTTAGTTTATCTTGTTCATCGGTCCATGCTGATTTCTTATTACTGTGGGGTCTAACTTTTCCTTTTAGTAGTCGCGTTGGAGTCACGAACTTATTTCTCGAAATGAGGATATGACTTTATGGCCTATACTCTTTTGTCGTCTCAAGGCATGTCACATATTGTCTTTTCCTTCACTTGACTATAGACTTTGTAATACTATCATCTTTTTAATCTACCGTTGTCATCCATGTATCACATCTTACTTCATAATGCTTCATTAACTCTCTTCTTATTTCACGCTAACAATTATGTCTATCACTTTATTCTGAAAACTCGAACAAGGCATTCTTTTGGTATTAGCTTCCCTTGCTCCATCCAGTGGCTCTTAGGGTTGCTTAACGTTCTCGCTCTACTAGGGACGCGAGCCACACTAAGGTAATATTTATCCCTTTTAGGCTTTTAATGCCTATCTTCTGAATTTTGGTTTTGATCATGCTAGTATTCACATCTAATTGTATTATTCTAGAGTTCACCATCGGGGTGTCTCACAAGGAGATCTATTAGCACCTTTGTAATATCCTTCAGAAATGTCAACTAACACAAACAATCCATTCACCATTTTGGGTTACTCTAAACCCCAGCAGGATCCTGATATCCGTCTTTCTCTTATACTACTTCTATTAGCCCTCACAGGGCATAAATGAGACGGGTGTGGCCAATTGTACATACCTCTGTTATAATTGAAGGTAACTCAAAATGCTTATATTTCTCTTCTTGAATTGTCAATACTGATAATCTTCATTTACTAGGCGTCTCGTACCCTTCTTCACCTTGCTTCTTTTACTTGTTGAAGCTTGTGTCTATCTTCTGAATCTCTCATTGCTTTTCACCATATGGTGGATAGATATTCTTGCCTTAAGGCTCCTTATCAAGAAGCTTACACGTATTAGTACATATATTCTGCTGAATACCTCATATTTATCCATCATAAGCATGATGCAAGAATCGAGTTCCTCTGACTTAACTCTTCCACAGCTATATCTCTTATCAATTGTCTTTCTAGTTGTATGCATTGTCATATTATGAATAAGATAGGGTTTAGGAAATTGAGTTCTTACAACTGAGCTCTACCATACGATCTAGAGTAAGAAGAAAGAGTGACAGTCCTAAATGCCCTGTAGCCTCCTGCTTATAAGTGTGGTGCACAACACAGCCATAAACAAGACTCTACTAGACACGGCTTGTAGACTCCCTAGGATAGAACTGCTCTGATACCACTTTTATCACGACCCAAACCGATGGGCCGCGACGGGCACCCGATACCTTACTCAACCAAGTACCAATATAACGTATCTTTTCGTATCATACTATCAAAGATAACTGAATCGGAGAGGCTGCCGTGAGATAGGTAGAATACAACATGTAATACCAACTTATACATAAGACATATGGGCATCTAAGACCAAAATAACCACTCGTACACTGAACATAGGCCGACAAGGCCATACAGTCTTTTACGTACATGACATCTGTCTACAAACCTCTAACAATACATAATTGTCAAAAAGGTCGGGACAGAGCCCCGCCATACCGAACAATACACATCTAAATCATACTGACCAAATAAGCAACTCCGGAGCAAATGGAGTGCACCAACATCTTCCGCTAAACTGATCGCCTACTTGGAGGACTCTCGACCTGTCTATCGAGACATGCGGGCATGAAACGCAGCATCCCCAGGCAAAAGGGATGTCAATACAAATAATGTATCGAGTATGTAAGGAATACAAATTCGTAAATAATAGACATGAGAGAAACATGGAGTAAAAGACTCGACATGTACTTCTGCATAGCTCTGTGAATCATTTCATTTTCATAACATCATGCATATGCGTATAAATGTCATACCATGCATAGGTATATGTGTTCATAACATCATCAAGCCTCTTAGGGCATCCCATCATATCATTTCGGCCACTGTGGGCAAATCATCAACGTATACCAGCTGATCAGGTAGTGGTGCGTATATAATGCCGTAACCTTTTCCATATCCCATATACATATATATACATGTATATACGCGTATATAACGCCATCTGGTCATGGGTCAATGTGCAAGTATAAATGCATGAAATGCATATGAAATACGTTAATAAGATTTTTCGGAATGTCATAAAATCAATATGCCTTTCGGATAAACTTAATCAAATACGCATTTTTCTGAGACCCATGAACATATGATATAATAATAATTCACATGGGGAATCAAGAATATAGACACCCTTAGTATTTCTATGAATAGAGACATTTATGAAAGTTGCGTATTTTGCTCATTTCATTTATATTATTTGGAGCATCCCAAAACGAAAGAAGGGATAGCCCTAACATACCTGAACCGATTCTCTTGACAATCCCTTTAACACCGTTTATTGCGACAATGAGTAACGGTGGATCGAAGTAGGCAAAAATCTGTATGATATTCTTGAGAAAGATTGCACCGTACTCCCTTATAATCGCAAAAATCCCATTGCTAATTTTCTAAGAAGTCTCGTAATATATCCTCGGATAATTTATTTTGCCGAAGGCTCGTTACTTGGAGGTTGGATGCAAGCTTCTCCATTCTATATATTAAAGAGGCCTTTTGTTGAATTTTGATCATAATGTTGGATGGCTTTTCTCGCTGAAGCAAATCACGTTTTCCATTCCATTTTTGTGAATTAAAGAGTGGGCTTTGAATATAATTCTTTAACAAGAATGAGATAAGGTGTCCATGTCCTTAAATTGTTGCCACCACCTCCTTAAGCACCTAATTAGATGGCAATTTGCTGCCATAATTCTAGAATCCCACGTGGAAGTGTTGTCCCATAATGATTATCCAAAATTGAACTTAAATAATTAACCACAAACTTCTAATTAATTGTTAATCTCCCACTAAATCAATAATTACCCGATTATCCACATAATTAGGAATTATGTCAAATTACTTAAAATACTACTCACTTTTAATACACTTCATACATCTTACTATCATGGTCATGTGGTACCTTGTATGGTACTAGTCCATAAATACCGGGTATTTTAGCTCGCGCCGTATTTTTATCCTAAAATGTCAAGCTTCGACGAAATTCATTTTCTTCATTTTGCTTACCCTCTCACCTTCAGGAATTTACTCATTACTTGTTTGAAATAGCATAATACTTAAAATCGCATTCCCGAACTTACGTCGATTAACTTACGACGAAACTTTAACAAACGAAAATGTGGGATGTAACATTTCATTTCCGAGCTTCCATCAATTTACTTATGGCATATTTTTACGTACGAAAATATGTGATGTAACAAATGGCACCTGCCGAATTAAAGGAGTTGAAGGAGCAGTTAAAAGATTTGCTGGAGAAAGGTTTCATCAGGCTCAGTACCTCACCTTGGGATGCACCGGTACTGTTTGTGCGGAAGAAATATGGCTCGCTGAGGATGTGTATCGATTATAGTCAGTTGAACAAGGTAACTATTAAGAATAAATATCCACTTCCAAGGATCGATGACTTGTTTGATCAGTTGCATGGGGCTAGATGCTTTTCAAAGATAGATTTGAGGACGGGGTACCACCAGGTCAGAGTTCGGGTAAAAGATATTCCGAAGACAACCTTCAGGACCCGATATAGCCACTTCAAGTTGCTTGTCATGTCCTTCGGGTTGACGAATTCGCCCGCCGTATTTATGGACTTTATAAATAGCCTATTCCGACCATTTTTCGATCTGTTCATGATAGTATTTATTGATGATATTCTGGTTTATTCCCGTTCAGAGGATGGGCATGTAGACCACCTGCGAGTGGTACTCCAAACCCTCTGTGATCGTAAGTTGTATGCTATGTTTTCTAAATGTGAGTTCTGGTTGAATTCTGTAGCATTGGGGAATATTGTATCAAATAAAGATATAAAGGTAGACACTCAAAAGATTGACGCCGTGAAATATTGGCCTAGACCTACCACTCCGACAGAGGTTCGTAGCTTTCTAAGCTTAGCAGGATACTATCGGAGGTTCGTAGAGGGTTTTTCATCCCTTTTGGCACCACTGACGAAGTTGACGCAGAAAGCAACTAAGTTTCAATGGACGGAGGCTTGCGAGAGGAGTTTCCAAGAGCTTTAGAACAGGTTGACCTCAGTGCCGGTTCTAATGCTTCCAGAGGGTCCAGAGGGTTATGTCATATATTGTGATGCCTCAGGTGTTGGGTTAGGATGTGTCCTGATGCAACATGGGAAGGTAATTGCGTATGCTTCAAGGCAGTTGAGGAAGCACGAGAGGAATTTTCCNGACCCACGACCTCGAGTTAGCTGCGGTTGTCCATGCACTTAAGATATGGCGGCATTATTTATACGGTGTTCATGTTGATGTATTTACAGATCATAAAAGCCTACAATATATCTTCAAGCAGAAAGAGTTAAATCTGCGACAGAGGCGATGGCTTGAGTTATTGAAAGATTATGATGTTAACATTCTCTATTATCTAGAGAAAGCTAATGTTGTAGCAGATGCCTTAAGTCGCCGATCTACGGGTAGCTTGGCAAATGTAGAGGCCAAGAAAAGACAATTAACTAGAGAGATTCATCAATTGGCTTGTTTGGGGGTTCGGTTAGTAGATTCTGATGATGGTGGAGTTGTACTCCAAAACACTGCAAAAGCATCTCTCATAGATGAAGTCAAGGAAAGGAAGTATGAGGACCCAGAGTTGGTCGAGTTGAGAGAGTGAGTTCTGCAGCAGAAGAAGCCGTTGTTAGAGCTCAAGGGAGATAGGGTTCTCAGATACAGGGGTCGTCTGTGTGTTCCAGATGTAGCAGGGCTACGAGACAAGATTATGTTAGAGGGACATTATTCGTTGTACTCCATCCATCCTGGGTCGACGAAGATGTATCATGACATTAAGGATGTGTACTGGTGGAACGATATGAAGAAGAACATTGCTGAGTTTGTCGCCCAATGTACTAGTTGCCAGCAAGTGAAGGTAGAGCACCAGAAGCCCGGAGGGCTAATGCAGACTATAGAGATCCCGACATGGAAATGGGAGGCGATAAACATGGACTTTATCACGGGTTTACCTCGTTCTAATCGTAAGTTCGATTCCATATGGGTGATAGTCGATAGGCTCACAAAATCAGCTCTTTTCCTACTAGTCAGATCTACATATACAATAGAAGAGTATGCAAAGTTATATATTAAGGAGATAGTGCGGCTACACGGAGTACCAGTTTCTATTATATTTGACCGTGGGGCTCAGTTTACAGCACATATTTGGAGGTCATTTTAGAGAGGTCTAGGGACTCAGATGAATCTCAGCACAACTTTTCATCCACAGACTAATGGATAAGCTGAGCGCACAATTCAAACGCTCGAGGATATGTTACGAGCATGTGTGTTGGATTTTAAAAGAAGTTGGGATGAACATCTACCTCTTATCGAGTTTGCATATAATAACAGTTACCACTCCAGTACCCAGATGGCACTGTATGAGGCTTTGTATGTGCGTAAGTGCAGATCTCCTATAGGGTGGTTTGATGTTAGAGAATCTGGGTTACATGGGCCAGACCTGGTTCAGCAGGCCATAGAGAAAGTAAAGCTTATCCGGGAGCGACTGTTGACAGCTCAGAGTCATCACAAGTCATATTCTGACGTGCGGCGATAAGACTTAGAGTTCAGGGTTAATGACTAGGTATTTTCAAAGGTATCACCTATGAAGGGCGTGATGAGGTTTGGCAAGAAAGGTAAGCTTATCCCACGGTATATTGGGCCTTATAGGAGCATTCAGAGAGTGGGCCAAGTAGTTTATGAGTTAGAGTTACCCTCAGAATTGGAGGCTGTCCATCCGGTCTTTCACGTATCTATGCTACGGAAGTGCATTGGAGATCCTACCCGAGTGGTGCCCATAGATGATGTACAGATTACAGAGGACTTGTCATACAAGGAAATTCCAGTTTCCATCCTAGACCGACAAATCCGCAAGCTAAGAAATAAGGAGGTAGCCTCCGTGAAGGTTTTATGGAGGAGCAAGAATGTAGAAAAGATGACGTGGGAATCGGAGGAAGAAATGAAGTCTAAATACCCCCACCTATTTCAAACTGAATATATGGCTTGAGATGGGATGCTACAACACATCTCTATTCAGGCTAGCAGGTCATCGGGTAAGCTTTTATTTTTGACTTTCAGTATTTATGATTTACTGTCAGTGAGGCAAAGTGTAGCTTTTTATAAACATTAGCCATGTGTGGCATGCATATTATGTTTTTTGGCTCCGTGCAGGTTGGTTTTAGTCTAGCGTACGGAGGAGACTCTGGCAAAATTTTCCAAAGTCTCTAAGAGTAAACATTCGAGGACTAATGTTCACAAGGTAGAAATGATGTTACACCCTATATTTTCGTACGTAAAAGTGCGTCCTAAGCAAACTAATGTAGGACCAAAAAATGAGATAATATTTGAAAGAATGTAAAGAAATTTGATCATGTTACCTCGGAGATTACAAATATTGAAGATCATTAACAACAAGTACAAAGAGGGTTGGAAGGTTCAGAAGCTAAATGAATTGAAGAAAACAATGTTTCGTCGAAAGTCAACAAGTTGGGAATGTTATAACATGTACTTTTGGGGTGAGACTAGGGTGCTTAACATGATAAGAAAATTATTCTATGATTTATATTAGTCGTATGACAGCCGTGTGTTATGTTTTGAAGCCAAGCAAGTTGTGGAACAAAAGTCGATAAAAGGCATCACAAGTTACGTTCATAAGTTTTACTGAACATTTTGGTCAAATATAACTGCGATTGTCTCCCAATATACTTAGCGTTATGGGTTTTTACACCCATAAAATGGAATATCTATGAGTCTACTTTCTAATGCATTAAACGGTTTGTCAATATGACATCAGAGTAGAGAGATATGGGCGTTTTTGCGAAAGTGCGAAGGCTGCTAGGTGACAAGTAGGTGTGTCACCTACTTGCTTAAATGAGAGCCCAAAAATGGGCCATTTCGGGTCGTCCAAAGAGGCCTTTTAAAGGCCTATTTTCTTCATATATTAGACTGAAAATAGGGCATAATAACCAGACATAAGCTCTACAAAAAACCTCCCAAAAATTTCCCACAAACACTAATTGATTTTCTCTCCCTTTCAAGTTCTAATTGGAGGTAAAACCTAGAGTTTGAAGAACCAAGATAGGAGCTGAGTTATCCAACAAATAAGGTGAGTTTACTTCTCTATTTCATCCATTTTTGCTGCTGTAAATTCATGGTAAGTCATTCTATACTTGTAAGAACTCACGGGACGGTGATCGAAAGATGTGAGTTCGAGTTAATCACTTATAGCGGACGNATTCACTTGTAGCGGACTGTTTTGTGGACGGTTTTGTGTTGCTGTTGGGCTGCGTGTTTTACTACTATTTTGTGGGGTTTTGGAGGAGGAAGGGGGTGGAGAAACACCATATAAATGTAGGGTGGTGGTTTGGTCGTTCGTCGTAACATTTTCGGTTCTTTTGACACTACTACGGTGGTCGTTTTTTATATAAAGAAATTGGGGTGTGTTGGGCTGTTTTGTAGTATTTTATGGTATATAGAAGGATGGAAAATAATGTATATATGTTGTTATAGTTGTGTTCTTGTGTTGTTGGTGTTATCTTGAATTTGGAGGAATTAAGGATTATAGGGGAGATGTTGCCCGTTTTAATACAAAATATGCTTGTCGTTCGTTGTGCGATAGTTGTACCTTTCGTAACTTAATTATAGTATTATTATCGTTGTTGTAGATTAAGGCGCGAATAGGTGAGTTCAACTTGGTGATTGGAAATATTGTGATAAGGTATGTTAAGGCTAATCCCTTCCTTCATTTTGGCATGATCTCGTAATTACATGTGTTTGATAACGAGGCATAAAGAGAAGTTCATATTTCCGAATTTATATACACTATCCTAGTCTCATAAGTTACAGTATTCTCCCTTATCGGGACTTCATATTCAGTTTAGTTTTGTCTTTATTTAGTCAAGAGAGCACAAGGTCTATATATATACAGTATTACAGTATTTTCACCACCATTGAGCTATAATAGGTGGGCAGGCCCTTAGTGGGTAACCTCTGATCAGATGGTAAGTTATATATCGAGCCTACTGTGGCCGAGCACCTATGAGCGAGCCTACTATGGCGGAGCAGTTACACGTTCCGAGCCTTATAGGGCCAAACATTTATTTTACTTGCTATATTGAGAGAGTTGAGTCAGTATCAGCAGGTAAGTATATCTCCAGATCATCTTTGACTCCCAGTTACTTTCAGTTATCATATTATCAGTTCAGTTTCAGCTTTCAGTTATTTTATTGCCTTATATACTCGGTACATTATTTCGTACTGACGTCCCTTTTCTGGAGCGATGTATTTCATGCGTGCAGGTTCAGTCAGAAGACGGGTAGACCTCCTCAGTAGGTGTTGCCCGAGTTCAGCCGGATAGGTAAGCTCCACGTCCTTCGGAGTTGCCGGGTCTAGAGTTTTGTGTACATCTAATTACAGTATTTTCATTACCATCGAGCTATAATCGATGGGCAGGCCCCTATTGGGCAACCTCTGATCAGATGGAAAGTTATATACCGAGCCTACTGTGGCCGAGCGCCTATGAGCGAGCCCAGCATGGTCGAGATACATAGCCTAGTATGGCCGAGCGCCTATAAGCGAGCCTACTATGGCAGAGCAGTTATATATACCGAGCCTTATAAGGCCGTACAATTATTTTACTTACTATATTGAAGGAGTTGAGTCAGTATCAGCAGGTAAGTATATCTCCAGATCATCTTTGACTCCCAGTTACTTTCAGTTATCATATTATCAGTTCAGTTTCAGCTTTCAGTTATTTTATTGCCTTATATACTCGGTACATTATTTCGTACTGACGTCCCTTTTCTGGAGCGATGTATTTCATGCGTGCAGGTTCAGTCAGAAGACGGGTAGACCTCCTCAGTAGGTGTTGCCCGAGTTCAGCCGGATAGGTAAGCTCCACGTCCTTCGGAGTTGCCGGGTCTAGAGTTTTGTGTACATCTAATATATATCTGTATATATGTTATGGGTAGGTCGGGGCCCTGTTCCGATCACAGTACATCCATCAGTATAGGCTTGTAGACATATCCTGTCAGTTAGTGCAGTATGTTGGGTTTGTAGGACTTGTATGTATATTTTGTTAGTTTGTCAGCTGTAGTAGTTATGACGGCCTTTTTGGCCCAGCGTTATATTGATGTTTAGTCAGCATTAGTTTCTGTTCAGTTTTATATTTTTCTTCACAAATAGCCTTGCAATGTGGCCCCATGGCCAAAGTATGACATTATATGTTAAGAGTCCCTTAGTCGCAAGTTGGTACACAAGGTTAGGTGAGGCATCGGGTGCCGGTCTCGACCCCCAGGTTCGGGGCATGACAAGTGACTGTTGATGTCGACCCCTCGCCGTCACTTCTTCGATGCCAGACTTGATACTTACTGCGTACCGTAATTTTGTACCTATATTACACTTTTGCACACTGTGTGCAGGTTCTGAGGTTGGTGTTAGTGGTGTTCACCCAGTTGAGTAGGAGATCTAGGGAGACTTAGTGGTGAGCTGCTTTACTTGATCTTATCCGCAGTACCTGGAATCCCCCTCCCTACATATTTATTATTTCTATCTATTTACCTTTACGGATAGACATTATGGTTCAGTTGACTCTCTTTATCCTTGTTAGGTGCTTGTGATAATTGTGACACCGGATTTTGGGCATTATAGACATTTGTATTCGTCTTTGGACCCTGTCTGAGATATTTATATTTATGATATTGGTTTAAGACTATTTTTTCTTCCATATTCTGTTAAACAATTACATAATCTGCTTTAGTTATGATTAACTGATTATTGGCTTGTCGAGTGAGCGGATTAGGTGCCAGCTCATTCTTTTGTAATATTTTGGGCCGTGACAATTCTAACCTAAATCTATGGTTTATACATGAATCTATTACTAGATGTTAACATCATAATATGGATTTGAACAAGAAAAATTTGGGGTTTTTCTACAACTTTAGAGAGAGTATTTTGGATTTTAAACACTGATTTGGACTCGGATTTGGGATCCAATCATATATTTGGACTCGTGAGTTTATGGGTCATCAGAATTTGGTCATTCACTTGGGTTTTGACCATGTGTGTTCAGGTTGACTATTGTTGATTTTTTGAAATTTGATTAAAGATTGATATCATTTAGGGTTGATTTTTATAGCTTTATCTGACCTTATTGAGTATTATTTTGCTAGATTTGAGGCGGATAGAGGTGATTTATATAGGAAAGGCAGTTTAGGGAGATTTATTTGACTTGCAAAGCTATGTATTTTTCTTAACCTCGACTTGGGGGATTAGTTTTGTAAAAAATGAATTATTTTCTACGTGCTATGTGTTTTGGAGGTGTTGCATATGCGAGGTTATAAGAGTATATGCAAATACCAAGATTATGCCATGTTATGCGTAAATTTTAGGCTTCTTTACGCCTTAATTAGATTTGTATTCTTGTTTACTCAAGCTCTATTTGAATTTACGACTACGTGGGCACTATCATTAATGCTTGAGATCACATTTTAACTTATTATATCTTATTTGATCTCGATGGACTATTCTTGAGCTTATTTATATACTTAAGGTTGTCGTAGTCACACATTATATTATGAACACACATTGACATATGTTATTCTTGTGATATGCCATAAACTATTATGTGACTATTTGAGCATCCTTAATCATGTTAGAGAACAAGTTTAGTCTTTTGATGCTTATTTGGACATGTTAATTATTTGGATGATGGGATCATATGTTGTGTAATGATCCGATCAGTTGTCACGACCCCAATTTCCCTCTCTAGGATGTCATGATGGTACCTAGTCTTTAAGACTAGGTAAGGCTAACACTTACTGAATTAATGGCAAAATTCAACCAACAATTATTAAATATGAATCAAAAATTTCTATACAAAACCAACAATCCCAAAACCAGTAGTACAAGTCATAAGCTCTACTGATTGCACTAGAAAATCTCTAAGTACAACTGTTCCGGAATAGAAATTAATTGTACAAAAATAACTTCCGAAGGTGACTCCGAGGCATGCGAACGCGATGGCAGGTATACCTTGAAGTCTCCATAGCAATATCTGATCTGCTATCTAACAATCAACAAACTCTGAAGTACCTAGATTTACACAAAAATGTCTAGAAGTGTAGGTTGAGTACACCACGATCGGTACCCAGTAAGTATCAAGTCTAACCTCGGTGGAGTAGTGACGAGGTACAAGTCAAGACACTTACTAGACAAAATAACCTGTACAGTTCAGAAGTATAGAATTTTTAACAGAAAGCAGAAATAAGTAAATGGTAACAAGAACCAACAAGTGATATAAACAGTAAAGCAATATGAACACCGCGAAGTATCATTAAAACCAAATAAGGATACACAAAGGACAATCAATTAATCAAGTCGTTCTAACACAAGTTTCACAAGGAAATCACTCCATGGTACTTCAGCTCATAGTCGCAGGTCACGGGTCTCAACCCACCATCATATACTCACAGCACCTCATGCCCACATCTCTCATCATAATCGCACAGACAACTCACTTGCCAAAATCTCAATCCGACCAGCATGATCACAGGTTTGCATTCACAATCCGCCCAGCATGGTCATAGGCTCAATATCAACATGGAAATAGATAATACAAGAAGACATGGGAATGATTAATAAATGTCAAGTTTCATACTTTTGAGCTAGTATAAGTGGCATGCTACGGTATATGCTCGTGCGAGTGTGCTACTGTAGCCCATGTCAACAAGTAATATCAAAGACATCGAATAGCTCATCGAAACAACAAAGCAAGTCACACAGGGTGCATGACAAACACAAGGAAAGGCACACCATAACATGAAAATCACCAACACAATGTCTCCAACCATCACACATCATCCCTGACACTGCCACCCTTATCTTTCCAATAGCCACATGTATCACTCCGCCCTAACAATATCATTACCCACCCTTATCTCTCTGATAGCCACCCTTATGCTCTGCATAACAACAATGGTGAAATGTCACCCTTATACTCTGTATAACAACAACGGTGAAATGCCACCCTTATACTCCGCACAACAACAACCAAAACCACACAGCAATTCACAATTGCTAACATCATAACAACACGACGTATCAACTCGTATCACAAGTGCCCATAGAACACAACCTTTCCAAAGATCCAATAATATAAATATTTTCACAGCAAATAGCCCACGGCTTAAACATAATGTGCATAAAATCTAAATAACAACATAAGGAATGGGAAAGTAACTCAATAAGGAACGACGCCCCCTTTTAACATAACTTCAATTAAAATAGATTTAATGACTTTCGATAACCTCAATTCCGATTAATTGCTTAAGGATAAACTCAATAGTGAAAGTATTCCCATGAAATGGAAAACTTCGGCTCCTAGTACATGAATTAGGCTAACAATGAAAGAGATGGCACAAACTAGTTCTACGTCTAAATGCATGAGAATAACTCGGCAACAAAAGGAATATAATGTACAACAATTTCAACCACGAATAACTCCACAATAAAAGAAATCACATAATAATAAAAGTGATAGCAACTTCATATAAGGCAGATAAGAGAAAACTCGTCAAGTAAAGAATGTGACATGTAACGACAACATCAAATAAAGCATGTGGTAATAGACATGAAGAATAAAAGATACTACATGTGCTAACTATTATCAATGAATACACGGAAGAAGCCTAAGAGCCAAAATCGATCAATTTCCACATATAATCCCATGTACATACTCGTGACCTCGCGTACACGGCTTTCACATGATACAAATAGCACAATTTACTCAAATTATAAGTGATAGTTCTCCCACATAAAGTTAGGCAAGATACTTACCTCAAAGAAACTAGACCGATACTCTAAAATGACTTTTTCGGATGAAACAACCTCCGAACGGCTCAAATCTAGCCAAAATAACTTAAGATCATAATTAAAAACTATAGGAAACTATTCCGGATAATAAAACTTCTATCTTTAATGAAAACTAAAAAGTCAACCCAATACGAGTCCAACCATACAAAATTTATAAAATTCGAACACCCATTCCGATGCGAGTCCAACCATACAAAATTTATCAAATTCCAACATCAATTCATCTTTCAAATCATCATTTTACATTTTTGAAAGTTTTCACAAAATTCCTATTTTGCCCAACTCAAACCACTGATTTAATGATAAAAATAAAGACGGAATAATGAAATAAAATTAAATTCGGGTAAAGGACACTTACCGCAAACCAACACGTGACGAATTCCTCAAATATTGCTCAAATCCGAGGTCTACAACTGAAGATATGATAAAAATGGCCAAACCCTTGAAATAGAGTTCTTATATTTCTGCCCAGTTATTCCTCTTACGCGATCGCGGAACAAGCATCGCGATCGCGAAGCACAAAACTGCTACACAGATAGAATAATCTTTGCATTCGCGGCACACACCTCATGAACGCGATGAACAATGACGCAAAGCTACATGAACGCATCCATCCTACCGTGAATGTGATGAGATATATCCACCAGCCCTAGCTCCCTTACGCGAACGCGTAAACATGGATGCAAACACGGATAACAAACAGCTAGAGCTTCGCGAATGCATGACCACCATCGTGTACGCGATCAACAGATCACTGATCTCCCATAAACACTTCATGATCGCGGCTCAACCTTCGCGATCGCAAAGAACAACAGGCACACCAGAAACCAGTAACTCTAAAGCATGAATAAATGGCTCGTAGCCCGTCCAAAACACACCCGAGGCCCTCGGGACCCCGTCGAAATATACCAACAAGTTCCATAACACAATACGGACCTGCTTGAGGCCTGAAATCACATCAAATAACATCAAAACTATGTATCACACATCGAATCAAACTTTATGAACTTATGAACTTTTTACTTCTATAACTCGTGCCAAATCATATCAAATCAACCCGGAATAACATAAAATTGTTTTGCATGAAAGTTCCAAATAACACAACAGAGCTATAGCAACTTCCAGAATCAAAATCCGAACCCAATATCAACAAAGTCAACTCTCAGTCAAACATTTTAACCATCCAAGCCTTCAACTTTCCAATATTTGCCAAAATGCATCACATCAACCTATAAACCTCCAAATCCAAATCTGGGCATACACATGAGTCCAAAATCATCATAACAAGCTATTGGAATTATCAAAATACCATTTCGGAGTCCTCTACACAAAAGTCAAACTCCAGTAAACTTTTATCGCTTAAGCTTCTAAAATAATAATCCTTCTTCCAAATTGATCCCGAAACATCTGTAAACTGAACCCGAACACATATGCTAGTCATAACACATAATAAAAAGTTGCTCGAGATCTTAAGTTTCCAAACAAGACGCTAATTCTCAAAACGACTGGTCCAGTCGTTACATTAATTGTTTTGAGTTTTAGCACTTTATTTTGTGATATAAAACTTCGAGTAGGTTCATTTTATGTTTTATGACTTTAGTGTGTAGTTGATTTTGATATTTTTGTTCTAGAGTGTTTTGGAAGATCAATTCTCATTTTTGGAAGCTTTAAGTTGTTGGAGTTGATCACTGTTTGACTTGTAAGTAAGCATCCTCGGATTGGTGATTTGATGGTTCTGTTAGCTTCATATGATGATTTTTGACTTGTACGAATGTTGGATTAGGGTCTTGAGTGACCCAAGGTCATTTCGGCTCTTTTATTCGAAGTTAGAAATTGAACTTTTGAAATTCTTTCTTTGATGCTTAATTCCTTGTTTCGATGTTATTTTTGGTAATTTAAACATTCGAGCAAGTGCGTTTTAGGTATATATACTTCTTAGGATGATTGGATGGGTCTCGAGGTGCTCCAGTGAGTTTCGGATTGGTTTCACGCATTTTCTATCAGTTTTTCTATTGCTGGTGTTGTAGCTATTGCACTTGCGATAGTCTGGTGCGCAAGTGCGAGCCCATTTTTGTGGAAACTTGGATTGCATCTGCGAGACATGGGGAGATCAAGAATTTCCACTTTGGCAAAGCATTGAATGCATATGCAAGACTGCATTTGCGGATGTAGGCTCGCATATGCGAGGAGCTCAGCTAAGGGGTCGGTTGCATCTGCATTATTTTGGCCGCAAAAGCGACATTTACACCGATGCCTATCAACATTTTCAAATTAGTTATTCTCTTTTACAGTGTCGCTACGATGCTATTTGCGACATCTCCTGGAAAAGGGATAAGGGTTCGAGTTATATCTCATTTTCTTTGATATTTGAGATCGAGATTTCATATAGATGCAGCATTTGAGGATATTTTCATCCTAACTTCTAATGTTTGTCATTTTAACTTAGTTTTATTTATTTTAACCATTTTCCAAAAAACTTTACCTTTAATTATAGGAATTATAAGTGTAGAAATTGGAGTTGTGTAGTAAAATGTAAGAGAGCTAATTTTGGGATTTGGACCTCAATTTGAGGTCCAGTTTTGATATAAATCACATATTTAGACTCGGGGAAGAATTAGTCGTTGGGATTTGGTCTTGATTTTTGATTTAGACCATGTGGGCTCGAGTTGACTTTTTGTTGACTTTTGCGATTTTATCAAAGTTTGAACCTTTATTGATTGGGGATGTTTCCTTTAGTATTATTTGACTTTTTTAGATGATATTTACTAGGTTTTGATCGTTTAGAGGACTATCTCCAAGGAAAGTGGCATTGGGTTGTTGATCTTGTTTCGCAATGTGGTAAGTGTCTTGTCTAGCTTTGGTTTGTGGGAATATTTCTTAATAAATGATATTGTTTGCTACATGTGGAGGTGATGCATATGCAAATTGACGAGCGTAACTACATGTGCTAGGGTTATCCATACCCGGGGTAGATTATATGCTTCTTTTTGACTTGTTAGACTTTGTGATCTTCTTAACTCGTGTTTCATATGCTTCTAAAACTATATGGTTACAATTATCCCTGCTAGAAATCATGTTTAGGCATATAACATCTTAAATGAGCATGAAGGGCTGCTTTTGAAATTGTTGATATATTTGATTTGATTGTAGTCATGCCTCATATAATAAACACATATCTACACATGTTATTCTTGTGCTACTTGAGCTTCTCAATTCATATTAAAGCTCGTCATTGGGACCTTGGAGAAAATATTTTATACGAGGGGTATTTTCATGCAGTTGATATGATATTGGCACAATGGATATTTTTGTGCACTTTGATATGAGACTGGAACGTCGGTTGTCTTCGTGCAGAGAGGATAGGAGTTGGACTTTACGCTATGTTTATTCATTTTTTAGATACAAAAATGCAATCTACCTTGGTTGCTCCAACATGCTTTCCTATGTTCTTTATTACTACAACATCTATCTTTCCTACTTGTTTCGTTACCGTTATGTCATGATCCAAACTCCTACCAGAGTCGTGATGACGCCTAACACCGCTTACTAGGTAAGCCAACATTTAAATAATAACATTAATCACAATAATAAAACCTAGTACTCTCAACATTGGAATAATCACAAAACTATCTGAAATATTAGCAATAACACAACTACAACCATCCCATGATCTGGTATCAACGAGCACATGAGAACTATAGAATTTATATACAGAGCCTAATCCTCAAATACAAAAATGTCTGAAAGATAGGACATGTATAATCATAAAAATGCATACGGGGACTACAAGGTTTGCGAACGAAATTAGTAGCTACCTCAAAATCTCCAATGATCTAGTATAGGTGCCTCCAACCATAAATCACCTCTCTCAGAAGTGCCTAGATTTGCACATAGAGTGCAGATGGTAGTATGAGTACAGTGGATCCCATGTACTCAATAATTAATAACCCAACCTTGGGTTGAAAGTATTTACGAGCTTGGCAATTGCCCAGCATCCAATACCAATAACCAATAAAACAATATAGAATAATAATGGTAAAGAGAAATAACTCAAACAATAATAATTTCAACCTTGCACAATGACAGGAAAATAGGCATGCTCTTCAAGAATAGTTATAAAGGCATGAATTCTTTCACAAAGCTTTCTAAGCATGGTGTTATTGGCCTAACAATGATTTTGAGTTTACCACAAAAAATAAGGGAGAATAACAACTTGGTACCTGTATGATGAGTAAACATACTAGGATCAACAATACTGTGATTAATTCAACAAGTATAAAATAACTCAGTACATGCCTAGTGCCTTGCACAATTACCCCTAAACCCTCACACACATCATCATCACTCAGCACTGTACAGGTGTTTGCCATAAGTCCCTCACTCAAGCGCATACATATGACCATGTGCGTCTGCTCACTATAAATAACAAACTCTGGAGGGGCGGATCATTGCCTAATAGGTAATCAAATATAAGCCAACAATCAATATCACATAGCCCAATGATGGGGTCTCGTGCACGTGTCACCCCCTAATCAATACAACTTAGCCCAACATGGGGCCTAACGTACGCGTCACGTCAAAATCGATATCAAATCGGCTTTATAGCCCAAGCTCAGTCATCAATCGCTCAATCTCAATTAACCACATCTCAAAGTACTCAGTTCAATAGTGTTACACATATGAGGCATCAACAACATGTGAGAAATCGAAATAAGAATGCACGGAGACGGAAATTTCATAAACGGATATAGCATCATGACCGAGAGTATGTCTACAATTAAGGCAAATAGCTCAAAATATGAATAATAACACTATCATATCTCAACCAAATTAGCACATGGTCTAGACATCATTTCTAGCATGAATCATACCACAAATAATCATACAAGTAGAGAAAATATGGATCTAATGATGCGTGATAACAATCAAGGCATGTAAAAACCTAAGGTCCATGAATAACTTCGGTTCACGCACGTACGTCCGTCACCTAGCACGTGTGTCACCCGCAACACATCTCAAATATCATAGCTTACCCTCAAGCCAAGTTTATACATGTTTCTTACATCAAAGAATGTGAAACAATACTCAAAAAATGTATTCCCACACAATCGAACTCCGAACTGCTCAAATCAAGTAAAAATAACTTAATAACATAAAATAATGTTGTAGGAAACAACCCCAACCAATAAAGACTCTATAAAAAATTAAAAAGTCAACCCAAAAGGTCTATCGGGGACCGCCTCCAGGAACTTGACAAAAGTCACAAATTCCAAACTTTAATTCGAATACGAGTCACACCATACAAGTTTCATCCAATTCCGACTCTGAACGAGGTTCCAAATCCTCAAATTTCATTTAGAAAAGTTTTTTCCAAAATCCCCAATTTTGCTCGCTTAGACTCACCAATCAAACATTAAAATCACGGTTGGGATGATGAATAGTTAACAAATCTGAGTCAAAAACATTAACTCCAATCCAAATAGTGAAAAACCTTCCCAAATCCGAGCTCCCAATCTTACAATATGTTATAATAACTCAAACCCTCGAAATATAATTCTTAAGTAGCACCCATGGCTTACCCTTCATGAACGCAACACCTGCCTCGCATTCAAGAAGCACAAAATGAAGATAACCTCTAAATACTCTTTCCGTTCACGTCCATACCCTCTTGATTGCGATGCAAAACCTACCTAACCCTATGCCAACACGACAATAACCTCACGAACGCGTAGGCCAAACACTCTCAGCTCTCAGCTCCTTCGCAAACCCGGCAATAAATTGCAAATGTGATAAAGGGCGACATCCCAACTCACACTAACCCTCCGCAAATGCGACTGCCTTGTCACGATCGTGAAGAAGAAAACCAAACACCAGCATCAGCAGTCCAAAATAAGGGAAAATGATCTGAAACCCATCTGAAACACATTCGAGGCCTCTGGGACCCCGTCTAATCACACCAACCAATCCCAAAGTATAACTCGAACCTGCTCGAGGATTCAAATCACACAAAATAGTATCAAAACCATGAATCACACCTCAATTAATACCTTAGGAACTAATCCAAATTTTCAATTTTAAAACTTACGCCGAACATGCCTAAACAACTCGGAATAGCCTCAGATTTTGCATGCATGTCCCAAATAAAACAACGGACCTATTCTAACTCCCGAAATGATAATCCAAATCTGATATCATCAAAGTCAACCCTCGATTAACCTATGAACCTTCTAAGCCTTCAAGCAACCTACGTTTGCTAATTAGAGTCAATTCACCTACGAACCTCCGAATCCAAATTCGGACATACGTCCAAATCCAAAATCACCATCTAGACCTAACAAAACTATCAAAACTCCGACCCGATGTCAAATACATAAAAGTCAAACTTTAATCAATTAAGCTTCTAAACTATGAACTAAGTGTTCTAATTCAATCCAAAACCTCCCTGAAACCAAATCAATCGTTCTCGCAAGTCACATAACAACGAATTCACATTTGGGAAGCATCAACTATGGGAACGGGGCCCAAATTCAAGAAACGACCGGTCAGGTCATTACATCCCCCTCTTAATCAAACATTCATCCTCAAACAGGTCTAGAATCATACACGAAGTGCTAAAAGGGTGAGGATATATGCGCCTCATATCATGCTCATTCTCTCAAGTCACCTCCTCGGCTAGTTGAACTCTCCACTGGACCTTGACCGTTGCAATATTCTTCGACTTCAGCTTTCGTACCTGCCAGTCCAAAATGGCTACGGGTTCCTCAACATATGTCAAATCCTTCTCCAACTGTACCATGCTGAATTCTAACACATATGATGGTTCCTCATAGTACTCCTAGAACATGTAAACATGAAACACTGGGTGAACTCCTGATAAACTAGGTGGCAAGTTAAGTTTGTAGGCTACCTTTCCAACTCTCTCTAGAACCTCAAAAGGATCAATATACTGAGGGCTCAACTTGCCCTTTTTCCCGAACCTCATCATACCTTCATAGGTGAAACTATAAGTTGAACCCTCTCACCCACTATGAATGCAACATTGCAAGCCTTCTTATTAGCATATCTCTTTTTCCTAGACTGCGTTGTACAAAGGCGCTCCTGAATCAATTTCACCTTCTCCAAATAGTCACAAACCAGATCAATACCCAATAACCTAGCCTCCCCGGGCTCAAACCAACCAACCGAAGAATAACATTGCCTCCCATATAAGGCCTTATACCGAGCTATATGGATACTCGACTGATAGTTGTTGTTGTATGCGAACTGCACTAATAATAGAAACGGATCCCATGATCTCCCGAAAGCTAAGACACATGCTCGCAACCTGTCCTCCAATATTTGAATCGTACGCTCGGACTATCTATCTAGATAGGATGAAATGTCGTACTCAACTCGACTTGTGTGCCCAACTCACGCTGCACTACTCACTAATATTGTGATGTGAACTAACTGCCCCGATTTGAGATAATAGACACATGTACACCATGAAGATGAACAATATCATGAAGATAAATCTGAGCTAGTTGCTCTAAAGAGTAGGTAGTCATGATTGGAATAAAGTGTGCGGACTTGGTCAATCTGTCCACAATGACCCACACTGCATCAAATATCCTCAAGGTACGTGGGAGTCCAACTAAAATATCCATGGTGATACGCTCCCACTTTCACTCCGGAATATCTAACCTCTAAAACAAACCACCTGTTCTTTAATGCTCATTTCTTGTACTTCACCTTCTGATTGTTCTAACACCGAGAAACATACTCAGCAATATGCTTCTTTATCCTCCGCCACTAATAGTGCTTCTTCAAATCATGATACACATTTACGGCACCCAGATGAATGGAATACTGCGAACTATGGGCCTCCTCAAGAATCATCTCTCGCAACCCATCCACATTCGGAACACAGATCCGACCCTGAAGCCTCAATACCCTATCATCTCCAATAGTAACCTCCTTAGCATCACTGTGTCCATTAGGACAAGCAAGTGGGGATCATCATACTTACGCGCCTTGATGCGCTCAAACAATGATGATCGTGATTCCACACAAGCAAGAACCAAGCTAGGCTCCGAAACATCCAACCCCATGAACCTCTTTGCCAAAGCCTTCACATACAAATCTAATGGTCTCTCCCCAACTGGAATAAAAGCAAGACTACCCATACTTCAACCTTCCTATTCAAAGCGTCTGCCACCATATTGGCCTTTCCCGGATGATAACGAATGGTGATATTGTAGTCCTTTAGTTGTTGTAACCAACTTCATTGCCTTAAGTTCATATCATTTTGCTTGAATAAGTGTTGGAGACACTTGTGATCCATGAAGACCGCATAAGACACGCCATAAAGATATCACCGCCAAATCATGAGTGCGTGAACAATGGCTGCTAACTCCAAATCGTGCACTGGGTAGTTATTCTGATGGGGTTTTAACTAACATGAAGAATAAGAAATCACTCTCCCCTCCTATATCAACATGCCTCCAATGCCAACTCGTGAAGCATCACAATAAACTGTATAGTAACCCTATCCCTAAAGTAAAACAAGAACTGGAACTGTAGTCAAGGTAGTCTTGAGCTTATAAAAGCTCTCTTCACACTCATTAGACCACCTGAATGGGGAACCCTTCTATGTCAATCTAGTCCCTGGGATACTATAGATGAATACCCCACCACAAAATAGCGATAATGCCCAGCCAACCCAAGAAAACTCTGGATCTTTGTAGCAATAGACGATCTGAGCCAACAGTGAACTGCCTCAATCTTCTTTCGATCCATCTTAATCCCCTAACTCGATACTACATGACCCAAGAATGCCACCGAGTTTAATAAAAACTCACACTAAGAGAATTTAGCATATAACTTCTTCTCCCTCAAAGTCGGGAGCATGATCCTCAAATGTTGCTCATGATCCTCCCAGCTGTGAGAATACACCAATATATCATCACTTAAAACTACGATGAAAAAATCCATATAAGGCTGAAAAGCATTGTTCATCAAGTGCATGAAAGTTGTTGGGGCATTGGTTAGCCCAAAAGACATCACCAAGAACTCAAAATGGCCATAACGGGTCCTCAAGGCCGTCTTAGGAATAAATCATCAATACGCGTTAATGGATACTTGTTCTTGATACTAACCTTGTTCAACTGCCTTTAGTAATAAATTCGCATCCTTTAAATAGTATCGATGCACCCCAACGTGACACACTAGGCCTGTTGAAACCCTTATCAAGCAATTATTTTAACTGCTCATTTAATTCTTTCAACTCAACTGATGTCATGCGATATGGTGGAATAGATATGGCTGAGTGCCTGGCACAAAGTCAATACCAAAATCAATATCCATATTGGGTGGCATGCCCGATAGGTCTACGGGAAAACACATCTAGAAATTCTCTCACTAGCGACACTGACTAAACGTTAGGAGTTTCAATAGTAACGTCCCTCACAAATGCTAAGTACGTTAAGTAACCCTTCTCAACCATCCATTGTGCCTTTAGAAAATACACAACTCTGCTAGGAACTTGACCTGATAGACATCTCCACTCCACCCCAGGCAACCCCGACATCGCCAACATTATGGCCTTAGCATGACAATAAAGAATAACATGGTGCGAAGATAGCCAACCCATACCCAAATTCACCTCAAAATCAACCATGCTGAGCAATACAATATCCACTCTAGTCTCGTAACCCCCAAGGGTAACCACACATGTCCGAAGCATAGTAGAATCACCCAACGGTGTAGATACATGAACATGAATATCTAAAGAATCACGAGGCATATCCAAATAATGAGAAAAGTATGATGACACATGAATAAGTGGAACTTGGGTCAAATAACACTAAAGAGTCCCTGTGGAAATACCTATGATCCAAGCGTCGCAAGAAATTATCTTTATCATGGCAGGAAATTCATAACAAAGGACATGTCCACCACCTGACTGACCTTCCCTTCTAGGGTGACCTCATTTCGTATGACCTCCAGCCTGAACTGGCTGAGCGGGTGGTGTAGCAATTGATGCGGGAGTCATATTCTTGCCTCCTTATTAGATTGGAACTCTCGTAGCAGCCTCGAACTGGGAGTAACTGCGGGGTTTGAGTTGGACCCCAAGAACTAGAATAACCGCTGGAAGAGATCGATATTGATGAACCCTGAACAAATGGAGTGTGATAAGAGCTTTGAGCTGGGAGTGCACTGAATGAAGCCTGTACTGAAGCTCCTCTGTTGGGTGGTGGCGAACTATAAATTGGTCTAAGACTAGCCCCTCACAAACCGACCTCGACCTCCAGACGAGGCACCACTGAATCCTCCAAAATGATGAGGCTTCTTGTCAGAAGTCATCTCCTTAACCTGACCTCGGATGCGCTTGATCCGCCTGGCGATATCCACAACCCGAGTAAAAGAAATATCATTCTCGGTCTCTTTGGCAATTTGTAGCCTGATACCATATGTAAGGACATCTATAGACCTTCGCAACCTCTCCCTCATAGTAGGTATCAGGATAGCTGCATGGTATGATAAATCAACAAATTAGGTCATATACTAAGTAACAGTCATGCTAGCCTACTGATGGTGCTCAAACTAACTGCGGAAGTCCTCTCTATGAGTGAAAGGAATGAAATTCTCTAAGAACAACTGTGAGAACTGAGCCCAAGTGAGAGGATGTGGACCTACTAGCCTGCCCTGAACATATACCTGCCACTACCTCTTGCCAGCACCATGCATCTGAAATACTATATAAGCAACACCGTTGGGATCCACTATACCCATGTTACTCAATATCTCATGGAAACGATATAAGCAATCTTGGGGGTCCTCAGAAGGTGTACCACCAATACAAGGGGTAAACAACTTGGTGAACTTGTTAAACCTCTTCATCCCCTCAGCTGACATCGTGGGTCCCTTTCCAGGTTATGTAGCAACAACAAGCTGAACTGCCCCAACTGGTAAAACAACCGGAGTTTGATACTTATGAGCCATCTGTTCTGTAGTGCGAGTAGCAGGAGTCTAGGCTCCTCCACCAGCCTGAGAAATGGCTTGCACTATAGGAAATATATCAGCTTGAGCCACACTCTCCATAAGACCAATCAGGCGGACTAGGGCATCATGAAGCACTACGGTAGCGATGAACCCCTCTAGGACCTGAGTTGGTCCTACTGCATCGGTCGGAAAAGGGATCTCCTCCTCCTGCTCTATCTGAGGCTAAACATCAGTTGTTTCTGCACGTACTCTAGGCTGAGCTCAGCCTCTACCTCCAGCTCTACCTCGACCCCAGCAACTCGTGACCCTGACTGGTGGCACTAGTTCCTGCTCGCCCGATCCAAAAGAACGTGTCCTCACCATCTATAAGAGAATAGAATAGTAAGAGTTCAAACTTCAGATTTAACAAATCCGCACAGCAATAATACAAGAAAGTATAGTTTCGTAACATTTCAGTAGCCTCTCGAAGATATATACAGACGTCTCGTACCGATTCGCTAGACTTTACTTAACTTACTCATGACTCATGAAACCTAGGAAACCTAGTGCCCTGATACCAGCTAGTCACGACCCAAACTCCCACCGGAGCTATGACGACGCCTAACATCACATGCTAGGCAAGCAAGCAATTAAAGAATAACAATAATCACAATAATAAAACTTAATACTCTCAATAGTGGAATAATCATAAGCATATCTTAAATATCATCAATAACATAACTACAATCATCCCATGATCTATTGTCAATGAGCACATGAGCTCTATAGAATTAATATACAAGGTCTAATCCTCAAATACAAAAATGTCTGAATGATAGAACATTGCTAATCATAAACAAAGTAGAAGGAGACTCCAAGTTCTGAGAACGAAATTAGCATCTACCTCGAAATCTCAAATGATCTGGTACGTGTGCCTCTAGATATCTATAACCTCTACTAGAAGTAACTGGATCACTATGACTACAACCTACCCCGTGTACTCAATAAGTAACAAGTCCAACCTCGGGCTAAAAGCAATGACGAACTTGGCAGTTACCCATGTTCCAATACTAATATCCAATAAAACAATATAGAATAATAATGGTAAAGATAAGTAACTCAAACAATAATAGTTTCAACCTTCTCACAATGACAGGAAAATAGGCATGCTCTTCGAGAATAGATATAAAGGCATGAATTCTATCATAGAGTTTTCTAAGAATGGTGTTATCAACCTAACAATGATTTCTAGTCCAAAATACCAAATAAGGACATCTAGTACCATCAAACATTAGAGAGAATCAAAACCTGGTACCCGATGTTCGCAACAAATTTTCGTAGTCTGAAAAATAAACTGCAACAAAAATAATATGAAGAAAAGGAGATTTTATTGATAAATATTTGTGAGTACAATTCTATGTATTCCTTGATTCTCCTTTTTAAAATTCTCCATGATTTGAGGGCTTGAGAAGTGTCTTTCTCGAATGTAGGATGATGCAGACCTCCTTGTGATGTATTTAATCGCCAAGAACGTTGAGCAGCACTTTGTTGTTACGGGTTGATCTCCGGGAAGAACTCCATTGATCACTCATTTGTTGAAGAACTATGCACTTGATGATTGATCCCTCTATTTGTGGATGCCTTCAGCAATTGCGGAATGTTCTTCTCCAACTCTGAATGTCTTGAAAGTTATGTAACCCCTCTATTTATAGCTGTAGAGGATGGACAATCTAGCTACATATGAACTCTCTTGCTTGATTCTGATTGGCCCATGTCATTTTAGCCACTTGGCGACCTGTGGTTGGTTCTTGCTTTTTGATTTGGATTGCCACAACATTTAACACGTGGCATCGTCTTTTTGGCTTGCAGTTTGACTAGATATGTTATGTCACTTAACACATGGCATGAGTCTAGGCCTTAAAATGATTGGACCTTGGGCTTAAAAATAATAAAATGGACTGATTTGATTTGTAAAGTCCAAATTAATTATTTAACCCAAAATAAAATTAAGATTCAATCCAAATTATGTATGGATTAAATATAATAAATTTTTTATGTCTACAGATGCCCTCTACTTCAAGTCTTGTCGAAGTGTAAACTTGATGATCCTTAGCGACGAGGCTTGAAGTATCGGGTGAAGAGAATCACATATTTTTTAATAGTATGAAGAATTTGACTACTTGGATAAGTTGTAATGTTTTCTAAAAGCGCATGACTTTAGCCAAGATTCAAACACTGAGGGGTTAGCTATTGTCTTTTGGGAAAACATTAATACACATATCCTAATTTGAATAGGATACCAAAAAGTGATGTTGGCCAAATAGCAGCTACTCACAGCTATGTATGGAAAGTCAAACTCCTTTTCCAACACTAATTCTTTAATTAACTCCTTCTATAAGTCCAAGTATTAGCCGCCTTAAACCATTATATAAGGAACCCTATGCGATCCTCGACCACCAAAATAAAACTTCGAGACGAGAGTCTCTGGCCGGGTAAGACAATTGCAGTACCAGTCAGCCAACTTTGCACCCTTGCAAAAAAGAATTCATAGTTTGCTGTAGGAGACTTCAAATCATGAGCTGCTTATTTCCACCGAACGTAGACTCATAGGACTGAAATATATCAGAAATTCAGCACGAATCTCTTTTTGTATCAGCTAGAAATATTTTTTGATGTTTATCTACACGTCTGGCCCGTGTTGATCTCACAGCTTTGTGCACTCTTGACAAAAGATTCATATCTTGAGATCGGAGAGTCCAAATCGCGAGCCGCTTGATTATTCTGATTCTAGACTCAAAGAAATCCAACATATCAAACACTAAGAGCCAAATTCCTTGTGTATTGTCTGGAACTAATTTTTTGAGTTGACGTACGCATCTGGCCCTTTGATCTCACAGCTCTGCGCACTCTCGGCGAACATATCGTATCTCGAGATAGGAGCGTCCAAGTCACAAGACATTTGCGGCACTGAAAATTAGACTCCTGGAGCTACAACATATGTAGAAATCACAGTCAGGATGTACCTAGGTTTTCCCAGATAATTTGCTGAATCTGGAACACGAGTTCCGACATGATGGCTCGATATTTCAGCTTTACATGCTCTTGCTAAAAACAGTGCATATCTCAAGATAGGAGCATCCGAACTACGAGATGTTTACACCTTTGGTAAGAAGACTCGGTGAGATACAACATCTATAAAAGTCAAAGCTCCAGCCCTTTTGATCCAGACGCAACAAATCTTTGATCAATCAAGCATCGAAATCGAGAGGATTGTTCAGGCAACATATTTCTTTTTTTCCCTTTTTTTTGCTGCAAACTTGGAGAAGATATACATGGCGAGTTCTCCAACCCGCATCATGAGAAGAAGTGGATGATCACCACTCCATTTTTATATGGAAGAGGTTCATGAAGCATACGATCCATTGAGATTTGACGGAGAAGTGCACGTCACAATGCTCACCATCCGCATTGAAGCGTCGTGTTATTGACACCGGTGCTTGTTGCTGAGTGAAAGCTCCGTGCCGTTGTCTTTATTGCTTGTGCGTGGCTGGTGGAACTTCTGGTTTCGGATACTTAATGACCTAACTCTTGGTCGAGGCTAGAGATTAATGAGGCTCCCAAATTTTAACTTCCCTTTCCATGCTATTAGTTTTAATCAAACTTTTTGTTACTCATGCTAACCTTTTTCTTCTTTTCTTTTGTTAGAACGTGGGGCTGTGGAGAAGTATTCATGAAGCAGCAGAACTACTAAATGAAATCAGTTATAGCCCATGAAACATTGGTTTCTGTACTGAGCTTTGCACCGTCGACACCAATCAGTCATGTGAAATCAAAAACTTCTTGTCGTCTGCATCGATATTGTGAAATTGAAGTATCGTGTTTCTGAAACGTCGTGCTATTGGCACCGAAGACTCCCAAAATATTTTCTTTTGCCGGATTTTGAGAGAGCTCCAGAGATATTGATGTCCCTAGGAAGATGCATTGCGAGCGAACCACTCATCTCTTTGTTGCGGTTGGCGAGAGAGACACATGAATTGTCCTTTCTATATCAGCGACGAAATCCCTACTCTTGGAAGCTCGGAGAGACCCTATCTCATCATTGACGAGCGCAATATGTACCATATCGCATCATTGTAAGCTGGCGAGAAAGCAAAACTGGAGTAGGCCTTTCCAACTTCGGCAAGCAAGCACCTGGTGCATCTCTGTTGTTTTGACTTCATAGCATTTCATGCTCTCATTGAAAAATTCATATCTCGAGCTTCAGGTGTCGGAATCGCAATCCATCTATACTATTGGAAAGAAAACTCCAAAACTCACAATATCTATAAATAGCATGGCAAAAATCCTTTCAGAACGTCCGCCATAATATTGTGAAGTTGCTACAGACATCTGCCGCACTTGATTTCTAGATTTGCGCACTCTAGATAAAGAAAGTCATGTCTTAGGCTAGGAACATCAAAATCACAAGCCGTTTGTTCCAATAGGAAGAAGACTCGGAGATAAGAAAATCCTCAAAATATCACAAAAGTATTCCTCCCAGATTGGCCGCAACAATTTCTTGAAATTGATCTAGACGTCTGTCTTGCTGCTTTTCAGCTTTGCGCGCTCCAGACGCAAAATTCATATCTCGAGCTAGGAATCTCCAAATTGTGATCCGTTTGTGCCATTAGAAAGAAAAATAATATAGCTACATGAATATGAATTTCATGGCAGAAATCCTTTTGGGATAGAAACAAAAAATTCTCAAATTCGACCTATCTGCAGTAAATATTCAGATTCGTATAGTTCCGGCAAAAACTCTTATCTTGAGCTAGGAGTCTCCAAATCTCAAATGGTTTGTATTGTTGGAAACTAGGCATCCGAATCTACAACATAAAAAATGTTAGGGGCATAACATCTTCCGGATGGACCACGGTAGTTTCTTCAAAGTTGATCCTGTCGTCAGTTGAGCTCGCTTTCCATCTCTATGCTCTCTGAATTGTCCAGAGAGTGTTGTTTTTCCTTCTTGAAGTTGACTTTACTATCTTGCATGCAATAACTTTAACTATCATGCTTCACAAATATTATCCCTTCATTTTCTTTTGCAGGCTCGCAAAAAATCTCAAAGGGTCTAGCTATCAAACTGAGGTGTCATACAAGATGCGGAGCCACCCCTTCACCAACTGTTGCACTTGATTTGTCAATAGTATTAAAGTTCATAAACGCCGGCTCCCATGGTGATTGAAGATATTTTTTCAAGAAAGACGACTTTTGATAAATGGGACCTTCAACCAACACTTGTACAAGAGAAGCAAACTATTTTGCTCGAGGCCTAACAAGATATGTGATCAAGAGATCATCATAACTACTGAACGCGAGAGACATACATCGAGGATGACATTAAATGTGGAGACATCATACAGACTTGGAAAAGCATTTAAGACGCGTCAGCAACAAAGCCTAATTTACGATCATCCTCATGATTTAGGCTTTTGTATAGAAAAATGTCTAGTTCCTTTTGTCTCTACATTTTTGGATGTATCAACTTTTGTACTATTGAAGCAATAAAACATCTATTGTACTTCAACGCAAATCGTCTTCTTTTCCTCATAGATATGTGCCTCTACACTTGAAGAATTTATGTGATGATCCGATGACGCAAAATTTTTAATTTTTAAAAACTCATGCGACTGAACTTAGAATGAAACTCTAAGCTGCCTACGTACCTCGATGAAGAGGATCAAGTCATAACGTATTTCAGAGGGGTGAGTTCATTTTATTTCTTTTTTTTATGCCGTAATTTTTGCCTAGGCCGCTTCTCGTGACATTTTCAATCTAGCGGACTTTTGTTTTTGGCCGTACATAGTTTAGACTCATGCGGTCCAGGAGTGTAGCAACATGCAATTTAGGCTCATGCATCAAGGAGCGTCCTCACTTGCAGTTTAGGCTCATACATCGAGGAGCGTAGGTGACTTTCATGGGAAGTACTGCTTCAAAAAATTTCTGTTGATCGGACCGAATCTGAGACCATCCTTATCAACAATTTTGTGTGCACCACTTGAATAGGCTTCCTTCACAACATATGGCCCATCCCATTTTGAGGTAAACATGTCGCCTATGCGTTTGTTGAGGATTATGGGTTGTCGAACAGTTAGGACTAAATCTCCCACTTGGAATGATCGTGGCCGCACTTTCTTGTTGAAGGGTCTAGCTAGTCGAGCTTGATAGCACTCCAATTTTTGTTGGACTTCCAATATTTTCTCATCCAATGCCTTTAACTCTGCTAGGATAAGTTGAGCATTCTCTTTGGACGTGAGTCCTTCTTGGATTCCAATCCGCAATGATGGAATTTGTTGCTCCAACGGAAGGAATGCTTCTATGCCATACACCAAAGAATAAGGAGTTGCTTGTGTAGCAGTTCTGAAGGTTGTCCGGTATACCCACAAAGCTTCACCAATTTGCTCATGCCAGTCTCTCCTGTTCTTTCCAACAACTTTCTTCAAAAGGTTACCAAGCATCTTGTTAAAAGCTTCAGCAAGGCCTTTGGCGGGTGCATTATACATTGAAGACTTATGTTTCTTGAAACCAAATTTCTCGCATAGACTCCTCACGAGCTTGTTGTCAAATGGTATTCCATTATCAGTGATTATGCATCTTGGTATGCCGTACCTAACAATTATGTTTGACTTGACAAAATCGGCAACAGTTTCCTTTTTTACTCCTTTGAGTGGAACAACTTCAGCCCATTTAAAGAAGTAGTTTGTGGCAGCCAATATGTACATCTGTCCCTTGGATGACTTTGGAAGAGGTTGAACAATGTCAATTCCCCATACATCAAAAGGCCATGAAGCTAAAGTTTGATGAAGAGGCTCCGCAGGTTGGTAGATATAGTTGGCATGGAATTGACACACTTGACATCTTTTGGCATGTTCTATGCAATCCTTCACCATTGTCAGCCAGTAGTAGCCCATCCTCTTGATGCAAAAATGGAGTTTAGGACTAGATTGGTGGGCTCCACATGAGCCAGAATGTGCTTCCTCCATCGATTGGTGGGCTTCTTCTTTGTCAAGACATCGCAAGAATAGTCTTTCAAAAGAGCAGCAAAATAATGTCCCCTTGTAGAAGATGAATCGTGGTGCCCTTCGCTTGATGTCTATTCTTTGTCGCGGATCCTTTGGTAACTTTCCATGTTCAAGGTACTCTTTCAATGGTTGCCTCCAATCATCTTCTTCAATCACCCCAATAGACGTATGATGACTTTCGTTGATTTGAAGATGAAGAAGTCTGGGAATGACCCATCGATGACACACATGTACCTTTGTTGACTCATTCTCTCCAAGTTCCATCATCGTGGCCAAGTTAGCCAAAGCATCAGCCATGTAGTTTTCTTCTATTGGGACGTAGTTTAAGAACACTTAGTCGAATCTTTCAAGTAAACCAGAAGCATATTGATGGTATGGCAAGAGATCTTTCTTCTTTACCTCGTAACTCCCCAAGAGTTGGTTGATGATCATCTTAGAGTCGTCGTAGATCTCCAACTGTAGAATCTTCAATTCTAATGCCATTTCGAGACCGATGATCAAAGCTTGGTACTCCGTGGCATTGCTGGAGCATGTTTCACCTAAAACAAAGGTGAATGGAAAGACTTGTCTTTCTAGAGAGATCAACACAACACCTGCCCCCGCGCTACTACGACGTATAGATCCATCAAAGAACATTGTCCATGGTGGCAATTCTTCAATGAACAAAACGTCTTTGCCTGGAAACTCATCTGAAAGATCCCATTCCGCCGGAAAAGGGTGATCAGCTGCTTGTCCTTCCACAGCCTTTTGAGGTGTGGATATGATCTCATATTAGTTAAACAATATGGACCATCTTGCTAGGCGTCCCGAAAGAACAGGTCGAGTCATCACGAACTTCACAGGATTTGCTCGAGATATGAGTTTGATGGTGTATGCTTCAAAATAATGCCTTAGTTTCTTTATTGCATAAAGTTACGTTAAGCATATTTTCTCAATATGCATGTAGTTCAACTCAGCTCCTATCAGAGTTTGACTGAGGTAGTACAAGGCTTGTTCCTTTCCTTCATCATTCTCTTGAGCAAGTAGTGCCCCAAGTGAGCGTTCATGTGCCGCAATGTAGGGTATCAATGGCTTCCCAAGCATTGGTGCCCCTAACACAGGTGGATTCACCAAGCATCTTTTGATGCTTTCAAAAGCATTTTGACATGACTGATCCCAATGAAAAGGGATATCCTTCCTCAATATATAATTGAAAGGTTGACATCGTTTGGCCAGATTAGAGAAGAACCTCCGGATGAATACTAAGTTTCCCTATAGACTTCGAAGCTCCCTCAAGTTCTTTGGCTCGGGCATTTTCTGAATGGCATCAATCTTTGCGGGATCAACTTAATTTCCATGTTGGCGCACAATGAAGCCAAGAAACTTTCTTGAGGTAACTCCAAATGCACACTTGAGTGGATTCATCTTTAGGTAAAATTTTCTTAACCTTTCAAAAAACATTCGAAGTTCTTCAAGGTGGTAACACCTACTCTTCGTCTTCACCACCAAGTCATTGACGTAGCATTCAACCCTCACTACAAAGAAAAATGGAATTAGCTACGAACGTCGTTGCTAATCTGTCGCTAAAACACTCGTAGCTAGAAAAATTTCTTGATAATCCGTTGCTAATCCATGACTAAATGAGATTAGCGACAGATTATTATGTTTAGCTATAGAATTTGTCCTTCGCTAAAACCTGATTTTTTAGTAGTGCCTCTGATGAAGCATGTCGTCAAATATGTTTTGCATCGCGCGTTGGTAGGTGGCACCAAAATTCTTCAGACCGAAGGGCATCACTTTGTAGCAGTATATCCCTTTTGGAGTTCGAAAAGCAGTACACTCTTCGTCTTTTTATAGACATTCTGATTTGATTGTATCCGGAGGACCCATCCATGAATGTCATAGCTTCATGCCCTGTTGTAGCATCAACCATGAGTTCAATAATTGGTAGCGAAAAGTTAGCTTTCGGACATGCCTTGTTTAGGTCTCGAAAGTCAACACAAACACGTATTTGACCATTCTTCTTCTTGACAGGTACAATATTCGATATGCATGATGGGTACTTCACCTCTTGGATAAATCCCGCCTTGTTGACTTCGACTTCAATTTGTGGTAGTAGCTCTGGTCGAAACAGGCATTGTGACTGCTTCACAGGGCGTGATCCACTTTTGATCCCTAAATGATGAACGACTACCTTAGGACTAAGACCAGATATTTCTTTATACGACCAAGCGAAGACATCTTTGTACTCGGTCAATAACTTAGAGTATTCCTCCTCCTCTTGAGGCTNTGGCAATTCTTCAATGAACAAAACGTCTTCATCTCGAAACTCATCAGAAAGCTCTCATTCCGCCGGAAGAGGGTGATCAGCTAGAAAATCGGCGAGTGCTTGTCCTTTCACAGCCTTTTGTGGTGTGTATGTGATCTCATATTGGTTAAACAATATGGACCATCTTGCTAGGCGTCCATAAAGAACAAGTCGAGTCATCATGAACTTCACAGGATCTTAGTTTGATGGTGTATGCTTCAAAATAATGCCTTAGTTTCTTTATTGCATAAAGTAACGCTAAGCATATTTTCTCAACAGGCGTGTAGTTCAACTCAGCTCCTATCAGAGTTCGACTGAGGTAGTACAAGGCTTGTTCCTTTCCTTCATCATTCTCTTGAACAAGTAGTGCCCCAAGAGAGCGTTCTTGTGCCGCAATGTAGAGTATCAATGGCTTTTTCGATCATTGGTGCCCCTAACACAGGTGGATTCAGCAAGTATCTTTTGATTCTTTCGAAAGCATTATGACATGACCGATACCAATAAAAAGGGATATCCTTCCTCAATAGATAATTGAAAGGTTGACATCGTCCAGCCATATTAGAGATGAACCTCCGAATGATTGCTAAGTTTCCCTGTAGACTTCGAAGCTCCCTCAAGTTCTTTGGCTCGGGCCTTTTCTGAATGGCGTCAATCTTTGCGGGATCAACTTTAATTCCACGATGACGCACAATGAAAACAAGAAACTTTCTTGACTTAACTCCAAATGCACACTTGAGTGGATTCATCTTTAGGTCAAATTTTCTTAACCTTTCAAAAACAATTCGAACGTCTTCAAGGTGGTAACGCCTAGTCTTCGTCTTCACCACTAAGTCATCAACGTAGCATTCAACCTTCTGATGAAGCATGCCGTCAAAAATGTTTTGCATCGCGCGTTGGTAGGTGGCACCAGCATTCTTCAGACCGAAGGGCATCACTTTGTAGCAATATATCCCTTTTGGAGTTCGAAAAGCAGTACACTCTTCATCTTTTGGAAACATTCTGATTTGATTATATATGGAGGACCCATCCATGAATGACATAACTTCATGCCCTGTTGTAGCATCAACCATGAGTTCAATAATTGGTAGCGGAAAGTCATCTTTCGGACATGCCTTGTTTAGGTCTCGAAAGTCAACACAAACACGTATTTGATCATGCTTCTTCTTGACAGGTACAATATTCGATATCTATGATAGGTACTTCACCTCTCAAATAAATCCCGCCTCGATGAGCTTGTTGACTTCGACTTCAATTTGTGGTACTAGCTCGGGTCGAAACATGCGTTGTGACTGCTTCACAGGGCATGCTCCATTTTAGATCCCTAAATGATAAATGACTACCGTAGGACTAAGACCATGCATTTATTTATACGACCAAGGGAAGACATCTTTGTACTCGGTCAATAACTTAGAGTATTCCTTCTCCCCTTGAGACGTAAGAAGTGTACTAATGAAGGTGGGCGTGGATCTTTCGGAGTGCCTAAATTGAGTTCCTTAAGCTCATCCACAGTTGATTGACCGCCATCTTCTAATTGAGGGGGAGCCTCGTGGACTTCATCATCAACATAAAGGCATGGGCTATCTTCCACAGTTATGTGATAGGACGTTTCCACAAAGTCTGACTTTTCTCTTCGACTTTCTTGGATAGTCGGCCTGGCTTCTTTCACTTTCTCTACTTGTGTTCGAGGTTGGCAAGGGTAAATAATGGTTCTCCTTTGCACCTTAAGTGGACCATCTGTGGATATTGACAAAATAGACTTCCTCTTCATACGTGATGGGAAACCACTACAGATTTTTTTGTCAGCAACAACTTTAAAATGATCTCGCTCCTCATGGACTTGCTCCTTATATTTTGATAGTATCTTTATATATTGTGACATTCTTGTGGTTCCCAGGCGACAAAAGACGGAGGTCTTTGAGCTAATGGGAACTTCTTTTAGATGTTTGGAAGATACACATTCACCTTTGTGACTTAGCCTTTCAAACACCGAGACCAGAGGGGTTGAGCCTCCAATGTGATCAAACATTAAAGCTCGTTGTTTTATTTTCTTGCCCTTAACTTCCTTCATCTCCTCTCCGAGGTGTGTTGTTATGAAGCTATCTCTTTGCTTCTCTTAGATGAAATTTGAAGAGTCTCTACCAAACTGAATCCCAACCCAAACTTTGGAGTGGCGACGTAGTGCCCTTGCTTTCTCAACTTCACTTGGGACTCATTGAGCCCATGTATCTTTTCACCAGTGACTTCGTCTTTGAGTTCTCCTAGTCTTGATGGATTGGAGAAGTCATAACCAAACGTTTCAAGCAGTATGAAGGCCTTAGGATCATAGTGCCCGTTTATTTTATCAGCTTAAAGATTGCCTTTAGTAGACTCACAAGTCACATATGGGATTTGTGCAACTGGGATAGTCATATGCTCCTTCAAATATTGGATATCTTTGTGACTCATTTGCTTCTTTGGAGTACATTCTTGTAGCAAAGGTTTCCCTTTCTTTCGACACTCACGTGGAACATAGCGAAAAACTAGATGCTCCTTATCAGTCTTTGTCTGTATGTCACCTTCAGATGATGATAGCTTAATGGAGACTTCTTTAGTTCTCTTCGTAGGCAGATTGGTGGTAGACCACTGAGCCTCATTTTCTTCTTCTGACTTCACATTAGATTCGTCGGTTGATGATGGTTTCTCCACACTCGGTTCACAAGAATCTAGGTAGAGTTTTGCATCTACAAAGTATGACTCTGTCTTAGTGAAATGATTTATGTCTGCGTCAATTTTGACTCTCTCTCCATCCTATATATACTTCAGACATTGATGCAAAGTAGACGATACCACTCCATTCTCATGAATCCAAGGACGTTCGAGGAGTAGGTTGTATGATGTTTTAGCATCTATGATGTGAATCAAGGTGTTTGACTTTATATCGCCAATGGATAATCCTACGCAGATCATACCTATAGCTCGTTGTCCTCTTTGGTTGAAACCTTGGATTGTTAGGTTACTTTTGGATAGCTCCTCGATAGAGATCCCAAGATTTTTTAGTACCATCTTCGGCATGATATTGATAGCAGAACCATCATCAACAAGTATGTGATTGAGATATTGTTCCCTAATGGCCCCTACAACGAACAAAGGTTTGTTATGTGGCTCAGACCCCAGTAGCAAGTCATCATCTGTGAAGGAAATTGTTGCACAACATGTGACAACTTTTCCATTATCATGATGTTCTTGTGTTTTCATTGGAGCAAGATTATCGTTGCTTTCCTTTGTTTCATCAGTACTAGAAATTACATGAGTTGCACCAACGTGACCTCCATGAAGAATTTTTCCAGGAAAGAATTCTTGCAATGTGATGGGCTTTTAGAACTATAGCGATAAGGCACTGTTAATCTTCTTGCTAGTAGAAGATTTGATATTTCTCGGTTGTTGTAGCCTATCTGCATTGCTCATCATCACTCTTGGCTTAGGAATTCGTAGCCTCAAAACTGCCTGATGTTTTCACTTCTTGTGAGTGACTAGAATCTAACCATCGTCGTCTTTGTCTTTAGAGTGATTGTTTAGCTCTAGTGAACCTTCAAAAGTTTTCCTTGGAAGATCAACTTCAACGGGCTCGAAACTACCAAATTGTAAGAAGGCAATGCTTGACACGTTCTGCAACCTTGAACACTTATTTACCTTGAGCGTGATACTTGCATGATTTTCTTCTGCTGTTTCATCCATGTCTATGATGATTTTTCCTTCACTTACAAGAGCCATGATTTTCTCCTTTAGGATGAAGCATTTCTCTGTAGGGTGGCTAATGATGCGATGAAACTTGCAGTATTTCGAATCGCCAATTTTACCAATTTTTTCAGGCCTTTTTGATTCAGGGAGATCGATTACTTTCTTGGACAGCAATTCATCGAGGATAGTGGGTACGTCTGAATCTTGAAACGAATAAACCATCGCCTCCAATTCCTTCAAGGTTGGATGACATTTCTCTTCTTTGGAGTATTGACTCGGGGTATTATCCTCCTTGACCTTTTCCTTAGTCTTGACTTTCACAGAAATTGCTTTCACCGCCATAGATTCTTTGGTTTGGTTCTTTGATGCAACATTTTTCTTGAACTCCTTATGATCAGTGAATGGAGATGCTTATCCATGGCTTGCGATGCTTAACTCCATATCGTGAGCTCACGTTGCAAGTTCTTCAAAATTTCGCGATTTGATCTCTTGACGGATGTACAAAAGGCCCCAGTGCATACCCTGAATGCACATCTCCGCAATAGATATTTCTGAAAGGCGATCCTTGCAGTCCAAACTTAATGCCCTCTAACAATTGATGTAACCCACCGCGGGCTCGTCCTTCCTTTGCTTGGTGCATGTCAACTCTATCATGCTTACATTTCTTTGGGTACTGTAAAAATGATTGAGGAATTCCTTCTCAAGTTGATCCCAACTATCAATGGACTCGGGCTCCAAGTCAATATACCAGTCAAATGCGTTCCCTTTCAGCGAATGAACAAACTTCTTTACCAAAAGGTCACCATGCGTTTCAGCATTGCTACAAGTCTCGACAAAGTGGGCAATATGTTGGGTTTCCTTTGCCATCAAATTGATGCAGCTTTGGTGGTTGATAATTGGTTGGCATAGTTAGACAATAAATCCTCTTAGTATAAGGCTTAGAGTAGTACAATGAAATTTTTCATGGTCCGTCGTATTGAGCTCTGATGGTGTTTGTTATCATGTCTTACAATTGTTGGACAGATAATGCCACAACTGAAATGGATTGTTGTTCCCTCTGAATGCCGAACTTGGCAAGTGATTCCTCAACAACCATTTTTTGTGAGGTGAAGATAAGTAAACGTGGAGGGACGTGGTTTGACTCTCCAGGTGCATAGGCCTCCAATTTGTTCATGAGTTGAGCGATTTGAAAGTCTTTGTCTTCAACAGATGTTTTCAAGACTTCTATAGTCTGTTCCATTAAGGCAAACTTTTCGTCCATGTTAGTTGCGCCGGTCGTTAAGTCATTGGTTTTCGTTGAAACCGGAGAATCCACCAGATCCTCAAATTCACTAAGGTTGGAGGTGGTTGGAGAAAGTTCGTCAAATAGCGAGAATGGGGTGTTGCTCTGAAAGATTGTGGTTACAGACGTCAAGTGAGATCTGCTCTTCTTTGCCATATCCAAGGAGGCGAAGTATTATGATCCATCCAATCCATTAGCCTTGAACTTCATTCGAGTGATTGGGCCAACATGACTGAGCTCAGCGGATACGGCAACAGTAGTATCTTTGTATGAAACATCACACTTGCCAAAGGCCATTGTGGTAGTAGATCTGAAGTTCATCGTTTTCAACTTGCATGAAGGAGAGATGAAGGGCAAAATGGGTCCCACTGGGCGTGCCAAAATATGTTCGCAGCAAATTTTCGTAGTCGGAAAAATAAGCTGCAACAAAAATAATATGAAGAAAAAAGAGATTTTATTGATTAATATTTGTGAGTACAATTCTATGTATCCCTTGATTCTCCTCTCTAAAACTTTCCATGATTTGAGAGCTTGAGAAGCGTCTTTCTCGAATGTAGGATGATGCAGACCTCCTTGTGATGTATTTAATCACCAAGAACGTCGAGCAGCACTTTGTTGTTACGTGTTGATCTATGGGAAGAACTCTGTTGATCACTCATTTGTTGAAGAACTATGCACTTGATGATTGATCTCTCTATTTGTGGATGCCTTCAGCAATTGCGAAATGTTCTTCTCCAACTCTGAATGTCTTAAGAGTAATGTAACCCATCTATTTATAGTTGTAGAGGATGGACAATCCAGCTACATATGAACTCTGTTGCTTAATTCTGATTGGTCCATGTCATTTTAGCCACTTGGAGACGTGTGGTTGGTTTTTGCTTTTTGACTTGGATTGCCACATCATTTAACACGTGGCGTCGTCTTTTTGGCTTGCAGTTTGACTAGATATGCCATGTCACTTGACACATAGAATGAGTCTCGTCCTTAAAATGAATTGACCATGGGCTTAAAAATAAAAACAATGGACTGATTTGATTTGTAAAGTCCAAATTAATTATTTAACCCAAATAAAATTAAGATTCAATCAAAATTTTGTATGGATAAAACTTAATAAATTTTATATGTCTATACCCGCATGATGAGTAAACATGGCAGGATCAACAATACCGCAATTAATTCACTAAGTATTACATGACTCAGCACATGCATAGTGCCTGGCACAATTGCCCCTGAACCCTCACACACGACATCATCACTCAGCACTGTATGGATTGCTTACATAAGTCCCTCACTCATGCACATACATTTGACCCTTTGCATGAGATCGCTGTGAATACCAGACTCTAAACGGGCGGATCCTTTCCCATGCGTGGATCAGATATAAGCCAACAATCAATATCATATAGCCTAATCATGGGGTCTGGTGCACGCATTGTCTCCTAGTCAGTACCACATATACCAATATAGGTCCTGGCGTACGCATCACCTAAAAATCAATATCAAATCGGTTCTATGGCCCAAGCTCAGTCATCAATCACTCAAGTCTCAATTAACCACATCTTAAATTACTCAGTTTAATAGTGTAATACATATGAGGCATCAACAACATGTGAGAAATAAAAATAAAAATGCATTGAGATGGAGATTTCATACATGGATATAGTATCACGATTGAGAGTACGTCTAGAATTAAGGCAAGCCGCTCAAAATAGCAAGAATAGACCTATCATGTCTCATACAATAAGCACATAGGCTAGACATGATTTCTTACATGAATCATACCTCAAATGATCATACAAGTAGAGAAAATATAGATATAACAAGACATGATAACAAGTAAGGCATATAATAACCTAAGGTCCATGAATAACTTCGGTGCATGCACATGCGCCCGTCTCCCAGTACGTGCGTCACCCCCAACACATCTCAAATACCATAACTTACCCTCAAACCAAGTTTAGACATGTTACTTTCCTCAAAGCACGTGAATTAATACTCCAAAAATCCATTCCCACGCAAATCAACCTCTGAACGGCTCGAATCTAGTCAAAAGTAACTTAATAACATCAAATAATGTCTTATGAAACAACCCCAAACAACAAAGGTTCAATATTTTTCCAAATTAAAGAGTTAACCCAGGCCCGTCTCTCAAAATCGAACAAAGATCACAAATTCCAAACTCCCATTTGAACACGAGTTCAACCATGCAAGTTTCACTCAATTCCGACTCCAAATCAGGGTTCAAATTCTCAAATTTCATTTGGAAACGTTTTTACAAAAATTCCCAATTTTGCTCACATAGATTCACAAATCAAACAATTAAATCATGGTTTGAATCATAAATAATAAAGAAATTCGAGTCAAAAACACTTACCCCAATCCAAAATCGTGAAAATCCCTTCTAAAATTGCCAAAATCAAAGCTCCTAATCTCCAAATATGTTAATATAAATCAAACCCTTGAAATAGAATTCCTAAGTAGCTGCCCAAGCATACCCTTTCTGAACGCAGCATGTGCCACGCATTCGCAAAGCACAAATTGAATACTTCCTTAAAATACTCTTTGCGTTCGCCTCCATACCCTCACGATGGCGATGCAGAACATACCTGACCCTACACGAATGCGACAAAGATCTCGCGAACACTTAGGCCTAATACTCTCAGGTCCCAGCTTCATCGCGAACATGGCACCAAAACTGCTAACGTGATGAAGGACGACTGTCTAGCTCACACTAACCCCTAACAAATGTGATTGCCTTGTCGCGATCGCGAAGAAGAAAACCAGACCCCGGCATCAGCATTCCACACAAGGGGAAAATAGTCTAAAACTCATATGAAAGACACCCGAGGCCACCGGTACCCCGTCCAATCACACCAATCAATCCTAAAACATACACGAACCTACATGAGGCTTCAAATCAATCAACAAAATATCAAAACTATGAATCGCACCTCAATTCAAGCCTAAGGAACTAATATAAATTTCAAAATTCAAAACTTATGCCGAAAATGCATAAATAACTCGGAATGACCTAAACTTTTGTATGCAAGTCCCAAATAACACAACGGATCTATGTTAACTCCCGAAACCACAATCCAAACCTGATATCATCAAGGTCAACTTTCAGTCAAAATTATGAACCTTCTAAGCCTTCAAACTTCTAACTTTCACCAATTAGAGTCAACTCAACTTAGGAACCTCTGAATCCAAATTCAGGCATACACCTAAGTCCAAAATCACCATACAGGCCTAACGCAACTATCAATACTCCAATATGAGGTCAAATACACAAAAGTCAAACTTCGGCCAACCTTCATAACTTAAGCTTCCAAACTAGGAACTTACTATACCAATTCAATCCAAAAACTCCCTGAAACCAAACCAACCATCCCCACAAGTCACATAATAACTAATTCACCTACGGGAAACATCAAATAGGGAAACGGGGCTCAAATAGATAGAACAACCGGCCTGGTCCTTACCAGTTACATCTCTGTTCCATCTTGTTTGTTACTATCACATCTATGTCTCCTACTTAGTTTGTTATTGTTACATATATGTTTACTATTTGGTTCGTTACTATCACATTTATCTTTCCTACTTGGTTTGTTACCGTTACATCTATGCTTTCTATCTTGTAGCCTCAAGTCACTCAAACAAATATCAAAACTACAAATCGCATCTCAATTCAAGCCTAAGGAACTAATATAAATTTCAAAATTCAAAACATACGCCAAAAATGCATAAACAACTCGGAATGACCTAAACTTTTGTATGCAAGTACCAAATAACACAACGGATCTATGTCAACTCTCAAAACCACAATCCAAACCTTATATCATCAAAGTCAACTTTCGGTGAAAATTATGAACCTTCTAAGCCTTCAAACTTCTAACTTTCGCCAATTAGAGTCAACTCAACTTAGAAACCTCTGAATCCAAATTCGGGCATCACCTGAGTCCAAAATCACCATCCAATCCTAACGAAACTATCAATACTCTAATCTGAAGTCAAATACATAAACGTCAAACTTTGGTCAACCTTCATAACTTAAGCTTCCAAACTAGGAACTTAGTATTCCAATTCAATCCAAAAACTCTCCGAAACTAAACCAACCATCCTCACAAGTCACATAACAACTAATTCACCTACGGGAAGCATCAAATAGGGCAACGGGTCTCAAATACATGGAATAACCGCCCTAGTCCTCACCAGTTATATCTATGTTCTATCTTGTTTGTTACTATCACATCTATGTCTCCTACTTGGTTTGTTATTGGTACATATATGTTTACTACTTGGTTCGTTACTATCATATTTATGTTTCCTACTTGGTTTGTTACCGTTACATCTATTCTTTCTATCTTGTTTGTTACTATCATATCTATGTCTCCTACTTGATTTGTTAACGTTACATACCTACTTGGTTTGTTACTATTAAATATATGTTTTCTACTTGTTTTGTTACTATTACGTCTATGCTTTCTACTTGGTTTATTACGGTTACATACCTTGATTGTTGATATTACACTTGTGCCTTCTACCTTGTTTGTTTATGTTACGTATATCCTTCTACTTTGTTTGTTGTTGTTACATATATGACTGGCCTTATTTGTTATGGTTACCTTGTTGGATTGGTTGTTACTATTTCCGTGGTGATTGATATAAGGGGATTGGGTGCGCGCCACATAGTATTATATCGGATCGAGTGCATGTTGCACAATATGGTCGTAGGATCATGTTACATGTCATAACAATATTATGACCGAATCAGGTTTCTTGCCACAATAGTGTTGTGATTTATTGATTAAGTTTTTGGTATGTAATATATATGGTTAAGCATTCATGCATGCAACCTTCATGTAGATTTCTCCATATGCTATCAGATATTTTCTTATGTACGCATGGTACTTGTTGATGAATGGTTAGACACTTAGAAGGTGTCAGATTGATGTAAATAGAGAGTCTCATCCATACCTTAACACCGGGCTCATGCAGGAGCATTCATATAATTGTAATTGGTAATTGACAAAACTTGACCTTATTTATGTAAAGACTCTCTACATTCATGTAGAAGTAGTTGAGTTAGTGCTATTGTTTGTTTATATTCTTCTGTATATGGATTTGGTGTATTTAGTAAATGTCATTGACCTAGAAGGTTTGAAAATTGTATTGTAATCTTTTTCCATAAATGTGTACATTTTCATTGATTTTAATTGTTTCAAGACTTGTTTATGATTATTTCTTTCCTATTATTTATATGCTTATAAACTACACTGATTAGTTAAGTGAGTATCCTTTGACTTAAAACCTCACCACTAATTCATAGTGGTTAGTAAATATACTTACTGAGTACGTGGGTCGGTTGTACCTACACTACGCTTCTACACCTTGCATACAAATATACGGATATAAGGCAGCTACAGAGCTCGAGGACGAGCATAGAAGACTACAATGTTCCATCCATCTACTATCACATTGTTTATGGTAGTATAGGACATTTTCTGTTTATGTAACTTCCAAAGAGATGATGTGTTTATTCTTGCTAACGTTTTAAATTTTAATTCTTAGTTGCTCATGACTTGTACTTCTGAATTTTAGGGTAGTTGTATATAAATTTTTATTTCTGCATTTATTGATGATATTCAGTTATATGGTAATTTATGCTAGTTGGCTTACCTAGCGGATTTTGGTTAAGTGCCATCATGACTTGGTGAGATTTTGGATTGTGAAAAGTTGGTATTAGAGCTTTGGTTCATAGATTCTATGAGTCATGAGCAAGTGTCTAGTAGAGTCATGATGATCATATGACGACATCCATACTAATCTTTAAGAGGCTACAAGGCATTTACGAAAACTTCACATTCTTTCTTTCCTTATCGTTCGGCCTTGATTCAGTTTCAAGTCTAATCCTCAATTTCTTTCTTTATATTTGTATGTAATTCTAAGAGTGTGTTATTTGTTGAGCACTGGCAGCATGTGTGGATGTTGTGGAAGAGTTGTGATGCATCTATGTGATAAGTGTTAGGCATCCAAGGATTGTGCTAGGAGAGATTTTCTATGACTGGAAGGGTTTGCTTGTGATGCTACGGGATGTGGGCACTTGATTATCGTCTCACAGTGTGGTGATACTTTACGACATGAGGGTATTGATGGATCTTATATAGTTCATTAGTAGGATGGAACAGATTCTTTAATCTAGTTGACGAGCGTACACTCAAGAGGAGAAATTGATCATATAGAGAGGGTGTATCCATAGTGAGGTCGTAGTTAGATGTTCCATTAGGGCTTAGCAGTTGATCTATCTTATGTGATGAGGTTTGGGGTTGTATGGTTTTCCTTCTAAGGTTATTGGGTGTTTACGGATAATGTGAGTATGGATTTAGGCCAAGTTGGGGGGCTTACCATTAATGATTGGGTCATGTGGGCAAGTGTTGTTATAGTTTCTAGGTTGAGGTGTATTTATGGGTTGGTTATGACTTGAGTAGAGTAGCATTGAGGCTCACTTTGATAGGAATTTATCAGATACTTGATGTGCTACACCTGAATGATGGATAGGGATGACTGAATGGCTTAGGTTTGACATTCATTTTGGTTATAGTATGGAATGAGAAGATACTCACTCAGTTTTCTATAGTCACGGTTACTACAAGGATGGAATGATGTGCAATGGGACACATATTTTTTGTAGGTGCGGTTATGAATTGGGGCACCAGAGTGGAGTGGTTGACTTTAAGGTTCCAATTGGTTTGAGTTTTAGGATGTAATGTGTGAGGATTGACGACACCTTTTGCGTGCTTTGGGAATTGTGACAAGCATAGAATTATGACAAGGACTTGGGGAACTTCTATATCATCATTCATGTAATCTAGAATAATTGAAGAAGATGGGTGAGATAGCGGTAGCTTGGGCCAGCATGGTAGTAGCATTGGTCAATTACTTCGGTATGATCGGCTATTTATTTTCAGTCACCTTTGCGATTGGACTTTTAGGTTGGGTAGCCTACAAGACTTTGTTAATTTTGATAGATTCGGTTCCGATAGCTTGGTTATGTGCAAATGCGTTTTGAAGAGCTTGCCAAAGTTTGACCAAGACATTGAGATTGATGTCTTCTACGGGCATGGAAAGTTTATTGCACGTTGTGTTGTTTCATGGATCAAGTTATGTGGTATGCCTCTGGTCAATGGAGTGCTTATGGGGAGGACTATCCTACTTATGATTCTGATTTGATATCATGATTCTCGTATTTAAATATAATATCACAAAATATGTGGTGAGCCATGTAAGATTGGGATTAAATGGACAAGGTTGCGGTTCAGTTTGAAGAGGAATGTTATGAGTTCTAGACAACATGAGAGATTTCAGATGTTTAAGAGACTGCTACTACTACTACTACCATGTATCGCCTGATAAGAGTGTGTTGTAGAAGACACATTGTGTATTGAATTACGGATGCTTTGACTAAGTACTACAAAAATCGTGTGCTTGGTAACTATTGATGTTCAAATTTTTACTACCTGACATGAAAGATTGATAGGAATATTTCTCATGAGGTAATTATGTATGTGTCAAGTGGAAGTCATTAAAGTAGGAGAGTTAGAGATCAAGTATGGACATTCTTATATTCTTGAGGTTTAGAGAGCAATTTTCTTATAGGCAGACTATCCCTTTGGTAGTGGACTATGAACGTGTGTTAATGGTTGGACAACCTATTACATGTGTCATGGATATGGTCAATATGGACTTTTGGAAGACTATTTACTTATTTTGGAATGGTTCATATCGATTTGGGGCCTTTTGGTAGAACTAATGGGAATGGGTATTCGACATTGGATTGGATTTGCTTACTCAGCGTACCATTTAGTATGGGTGTGTCTTCGAGTAAAATTAGCCTTATTTATGCCTTGGTCTACTGCATGTGTTTCTCTCTTATAATATGATGAATTGTGAGACTACTTGATTATTCACACCCATATTGTGGTCATGTTTAGGCCTCGTGACGATATATGAGCGATATGTCTCTTGAAATGTTTATTTATCTATTGCACCTTAGTGGTGCTTACCTTTTTTGTGGTGTATTATGATTATTCAGCTCCCTATAGTTATATTTATGCACACTACCGTTCTTGATGTTGATGCACATGTGTTTGGTGAGTATGAAATTTATTTTCTATGGGTATTCTCATGTGGATTGATATGATTGGATCGGATTGCATGTTGCAATACTGTTGAGTTGGATTGGATTGCACACCATAACTGTATTATGATAGCATGAGATTCCTTGAGCTTATTTCATGTGTTTTGGTTATCCTTTATGGGAATGGTTCATAAGGTTATGTTTTATTTTTTGTACTTGTTAAACTTGCTTGGTAGCTCTATTATTTGATTCTCTTACTATCATTTGTCATATTTGAGTTATTGCTCATTTGATGTACAAATCATGTTATACGAGGTTCCATGCGGCATGTAATGTGACTTTTCAATTGAGCAGCTTGTACTGGGTGAAACGAAGTTAACAGATTTGGAATTAGCACGATCTGATTTGGATAGGGTAGGTTTGGAAGAAGAATGCTACTAAATAACTCTGAATTTCACAGTGCCTTGTGGGAAGCGAGAACTCCATGACTTGTTGATATGATGACTGGTTATGAGTTTCTATAAGTTTGTTTTATCATTAGCATTGTTGTGAAGGATTGGACTGAGGATCTGTTGAGTCAGTGCATTTGACTTGTAATGGGATTGGCTACGAGCAGTGATATGACTGAGATGTGGGGCTAGTTATGAGAATAAAATTTGATATATCATGTGGTTATACTTCGATAGCTCATCTACGGATTGATAGCAGTTAATGGGGTTGATCCGGTAGAAGTACTTGTGAGAATCAAGTTTGGTGGGAAGTCTCGAATATTGAAGTTGGGCTTGAAGGCTTACGAGCAGAGGTTGAGTAAGAAGATCCTTAATCGAGATGTGTTTGTGACTTGGTATGAATGGGGTGACATGGGATCAATCGTGGTCATGTGCAGGATGGGTTTGTTCAACTATTTGACAGTTTTGGAATGACTCTTGGCACATTCAAAGATGAACGTATGTTTAAATGGGGGAGAATGTAAAAACCAGATCGGTCATTTTGAGTTCTAGCGCTCCGTTTTGTGATTCGAGACTTTGAGTAGGTTTATTGGATATTTATGACTTGTGTGTATGGCTGGTTTTGATTTCAGAGAGATTCGAGACTGCTTTGGAAGAAGAATTCTTATTTTTGGACGCTTTAAGTTATTAGATTTGATCAATGTTTGACTTGTGAGTAAATAACCCCGGATTGGTGATTTGATGGATTTTTTTATCTGCATATGATGATTTTGAACTTGTATGTATGTTGGGTTTAGTCTCGGGTGACCCAAGGTCATTTCTGTGCTTCCAGTCAAATGTTAGAAATTGAATTTTAGAATTATTGAAATTCTTGGTTTGATGTTTGATTCCTTGTTTTGATGTTACTTTTGGTATTTTGACCCTCCGAGCACCTTCAAGTTAGGTATATTGAATTGTTAGGATGATTGGATGGGGTCCTGAGGGGATCCGATGCATTTCGAATTCGTTTCACGCATTTTCTGTAAGTGTTGCTATTGCTGGTGCCACACGTATCTCACCTGCAATGGTCAGATATGATAGTGCAAGCTCAGTTTTGTGGAAACTCAGGTCACATCTACGAGCCTTTGGGAGCTCAGGCATTTCTTCTTCTGTGGAGCATTGAGTGCAGGTGGAAGAATGCATTTGTAGATGGAGGCTCGCATCTGCGAGCAGCTCAGCTAAGGGGGATGTCACATCTACAATGTTTTGGCCACAGAAGCGAATGTCACTTCTGAGATGATTTTCGCTTATTAGAGCTTGTGGTTTATGGTATGTTGTGCATAATGATCTGCATTGGTATAGTGATATATACTTCTTAGATGTCTTTGTTTGAGGAGTGTGGTTAAAGAAGTCGTTGGTATAATTTTTGTGCTGGGATTATGGGCAAGTTTAGTATGAACTATAAAGGCTCGAGGATTTGTATATTCGATGCATTGGGTTCCACGATGTTATAACTGAACACGAATGGTGTAGTTGGTAATTAGACTGATAACAACTTGCATGTATATATTCGCAGTTGAGGCTAGTGATTCAGAGGTTCTTATGTGTCTATGAGTGGAAGCTAATATGGGTCTTTATTGGCTTATGTAAGGCTTATTACTACTTCAGAAGAATGTGGGATCGATTTAGGTGTCTACCGGTAGATAGGTTGACTAATGTATTCTACGGCATGTCAGATTTGCTTGTACAGAGCAAGGTTTCATATGAGCATGTCATTAGGAATGAGTTATAGTACATGGTATACTTTATACCATTGGATTTGTTATAGTGGTAGCCCACTATGTGGTGGTGGTAGTTATGGCAAGTGTTTCAGTTCGAGTTTTGTTGAGTTTGCTTAAATGTTGCATAATGGACAGATGCAACAAGCTTTATAGCTACTCATATGCTTGTTGAGATAGAACACCACGGGTACGGGAAGTCATTGGATGATAAGTTTCTCTTATATTGATTTGGCATATTCGAGTTATTGCTTATATGGTGCAAACCATGTCATTTGAGGATCCATGTGGAATTACGCGTGACTTGTGGGTTGAGCATCTTGTATTACATGAGGTGACGTTTATGGACCTGGAGTTAGCATGATCGAATTTGGATAAAGTATATGACCTGGAATTAGCATGATCGGATTTGGAGAAGGTATATTTGGAAAAGAATGCTTTTAGGCAGCCTAGAACAGGCAATGGTTATTAGCGGGAAGCGAAATCCACGACTTGTTCATATAATTGGTGATTATGAGCTTCCACAGGTTTCATTTATCATTAGCAGTGTTGCAAAGGCTTGGAACAAGAATAGTTTTTAGATGGGGAATTTTGCTGGTACCGAGTTTCGTAATGAGCAGTTATTGTGATCAGAAGATATTGCTATGGTATATGAGTTAGGGGATACTTCATGTGGTTATATCTTGGAAGTAAATTTATAACTCAATATAACTTATTTGAATTGATACATTGAATACACAAGAATCAGATCATGGAGGAAGTTCTGGGTATTGAAGTTTGGTTTAAAGGCTTAAAAACTAAGGTTGAAGGAGAAATGTTCATTCAGGATGTGTTAACGGATTTATATGGATGGATTTAAATAGATGGACATAGAATTACCCATGAGAATGTGTAATATGAGTTTATATAGCTAGTTGACAACTTTGAAATGACTCTTGGGACGTTCGAGGATGAACATATGTTTAAGTAGGGGAGAATGTAACGACCCAATCGGTCATTTTGAGTTCTAGTATTATATTCCGTGATTTGAGACTTCCCTTGGGTAAATTTAATATTTTATGACTTGCGGGTATGAGTGATTTTGTTCCCAAGAGGTTTGGAAGTAATTTGGAATACTTAGTTCCTAAATAAAATCTTTAAGTTAGAAGAGTTTACCAAAGTTTGATTTTTGGGTAAACAGACTCAAAATGGATTTCGAAGGTTCCGATAGGTGAGTGTGATTATTCTGGGCTGGTACATATGTTTGGATTTGGTGATAGATGTTCTTAGAAAAATTCAACACCATTAGTCAAAAGTTAGCAATTTTAAGAACTTATGTCACGCCCTAACCTTGGGGAACGGGGTTGGCACTCACCGAGTTACCCCATTCAAGCAAGCCTACTTAGTGCCTATCCTTCAACATTGCCCATGAATAATGTGAGGATGTATATAAAGATTTAGACAAATGAGGTAATAATATGTACAACACCAATTTCATTACCTATAGAAACTTCATTAATGATTTCCAAAATATTACATGACCATAGTTTAAATATGGAACCATGTACTACAACTCTCAACATATCTACGGAGCCTCTAAATGTAATAGAAGAGTGGTATGAAAGTGTCGGCGATAAGGCCCTGACTATACCTCAAAAGAAATGTACAAGAGAATCAAAAACGACACAAGGCCCTGATATAGAGTAGGACTCACAAAATCAACTAAAAATAGGAGATGATGCTATTAACGATCAATGCCAAGAGGAAACATCTACATCCATTAAAGATGCAGCGCTCCGACAAAATGGATGTTAGTATATATGAAATAGTACTAGTATGTAAATCTAAATACTCTCATGGAATGTAATGCCAATATCATAGGAGAGAAACATGAAAACAGTAATAAAAGTCAATACTTATTTAAATGCCAAGTTGAAACAAAGTAAACCTTAAAGTAAGCATCATCATTTTAGGTTGGGAGATCCTTAGTACCTACACACAACCATGCCCATGGAATGGAGTCCGATCTCTGCCCAATCGTCTAAGCCGTCATATCCCAAAGTATGTGGGTTGACATCGAAATACAGTACCATCATATGCACGACATGGCGTTAGATCTTCACCCGATTGGCTAAGCCGTCTCACTATAATACTGTGTGGTTCAACATGGTCCTTGCTAGGTATTAACTCATACCAATCAAGGGGAGTAATCTCAATATAATATAATGGGGACTCACCCCGCAATCAACTCCTACACCGGCACGTGTAGTTTCGGTCCTGGGCATTTATAACCCAGCCTTCCTCAATGATCTAGTGATACTCCCAAAAACCATTATCATATAAAAGAATCACATACATTTCATAGCCTTTCATATTTTCTTTCCTTCCATTGGCACACTTGGCCTCATATGTAAATCATCATTCTTGGCACGATGGCCGCATATCACATATCATACATCCCTTTCTTTATATGACATAGATTATCTTAAAACATTTAAAGACATTTGAAACATTGAGAAAAATCATGGCTTCAACTCATAAGTTCATAAGAGCTCAAAACATATTAGAAATAACTACAAAAGAATAGCATAGTGATTTGCAATTTATAAATGAATTTAAATCATAAGCATTAGATACAACCATCGCATTGAAATATTCCCAAATGAGAGTAATATAATTGGGGAGATTGGAACAAAACTTTATTACATAAGCATTTGGATGAATCATATGTTAGAAGCAATTTGGAACAATAGAAATATAAACTTGAACAAACCATGCTTGGAGTTTACAAGGAATTCGTGGAATCTGATTGTACGGAAGGAGTTTAGCCAACATACCTTGATTAAGCTTGACTTAGAATCACCACGACATTTCACTACTCTTAGAAATTCAATCTACATTAACATAGTTCAATTTAACCATTATCAGAAGGAAATCTCATGATATATAGTTCTTTTAAGCATTTCGCCAAATACCTAACATGCGAATTCAACTACAGGGTTTGACAATGGATTTCCTCCATGCTACAACCCATTACCAAGAAAATAATCAATCCACAAATGTCTTACAATACCCAACAACCTTCATTGGCACATGCATGCCCATCCATACACTCTCAACTTGAAGTGTAGGAATGTTTGATCTTCTTCTTCTCTCTCTAGATCTCTTCCACTCTCTCTAAAATACAAGATTTTTCCATCAAAACGACCCCCTTATATCTTTTTATTAGAATAGGGTCAGGTAGAATTTCCTAGACATTAACTTTTCGATCCGGTTCTGCAATCGCAAATGGGATCACGAAACAAGTATGCAGTTTGCGAAGTGGACCGTGAAATGGTTCTCCATAACTGAGTTGTCCTTATTAAATCTGCGACCTATTCTGTGGTCTGTGGATCGATTCCGCGGTTACAATATGGACTGTAGAATCTTCTTCCAAAATTTCTCATGCTGATACGGATATGCGATCCGCAAAACAAATATGCGGTCGCACATTGCACCGCCAAATGGCCTTCCAAATAAAGCTTCTTTTGGTTCAATCCGCAATGGTTATGTGGTCAGCAAAATAGATCTGTGATCGCGAAATGGACCACATAATTGCCATTTTCTGTAAATTTTCCACCAACTCCACAATGCATTGCACAACCCAAAACACATTAGCCTACCTCAGCACCATATAACCTCAAATTCTTGGCAAAATTTTACGGGGCCTTACATCCTCTATTACTTAGGATCATTCATCCTCGAATGAAGGTCACAGTATGCCATAGACATCCAAGGTAACTTAACTCTTCATTCATACATCAAAAGTTTCAAATTTGACTAACTCCCCAAATTTCCAAATATTTTGATAGAGTCTCCCTTGTATTTGGGCCTATCTACCTTTCAGAGAGCACCACAAACCAGTCCTAACAACATATTTATATCACAATGATGTATCATAGCGTGAAAATAACACCAACCATAACATCATAGGAATTATATGAAAGGCCCCGTAAACATTTTACCTAAAACCCGGGGTTTCGTGGTATGAATATTTTGGGTTACATAGTGCATTGGGAGAGTTGAAGAAAATTTTTGGAAGTGTAGGGCATTTCTGCGGTCCACTCTGCTGTCGTAGAACTTGTCTACGGGCCGCAGATCTGCCGCAGATTAAGGCTGAAAAACTGGGACCCTTTTCGGACCATTATGCGGCCCATTATGCGGGGCGTATAACCAATCGCAAACCCAGCACAAAATGTTCCGGAAGGAAGTTCTGCGGTGCATTATACGATCACAGAACAGGTCTGCGAAGCGTGGACTGGTCACAGAGTGGGGAAGACTTGACCAGTTTTGGAGAGCCATTATGCAGCCCATTTTGCAGACCGCGGAAGCATTATGCGGTCACATATGCGACTACAGAGGTCCGTCGGGGCTTCATTTTTTAAAATTTTTGGACCCGACCCCATTCTTATAAAATAGCCTTGGGGATCATTTTAGAATGTTAAAAACATACATTCTAGAGAGAGGGAATGCCATGGGTGATAGGGGAAGTTCCTAAGCTTGTCGTCCATCAATTCTTGCTCAAAGTTGAAGAAATTGTAAGAAGAATTCACTAGGTTTTCATCCTAAAGGTAAGTTTCTACTCCATAACCCTCCATTTCGTGATTCTAATTGAAAATAGGTAACAAGCCAAGCAATTCTTAGGTGTGGGAGTTGTTTATTGTTACATGCATGTACCATCAACAGTAGTGGGAGGATTGTTGAACTCTTTTATGTGAACTTTAGGTAGTGGGGTGAAAGAATCCACCATAGGAGGAGCTTGAAATTTTTATGCACGCCTAGTGTTTGATAAAATTCTTAAGTGAGCTGGAACTATGAACTCCTTCCTAATTTGTGTTCAATTTTGCTATATCTCTAAATAGATCGACGAGGCTAAGAACTTCGGAATATTGTAGTTAAAAGCTCGAGGTAAGGTATGTTGGCCAAACTTCCCTCTTAGAATTGAATTCCCATGATGTTCTTGTAAGTCCTAAGTTGTCCATTATGTTCAAAATGTGCTCCGAAGTATTCTCATTATGTTATGTGATTCTTCGAGAGTGTGTTCAAAGTATGAAAATATATTAAAATGTTGAGACTTCAAGTCAAGCCCAAATAGAAGTAATCATATCAAATTGTGTAAGAGATCACATGTGCTTAAGACCCCTAAATTGCTCAAATGTGTGCATAATGACTTGAATAAAAGTATTTGTTGTTGACAATCCGTGTTAATGCTTGAAAGTGGAATAGTGAGCATGAATTATAAAGTATGACCAATGTGGCAAGAATGATATTGCGTTATGTCCAATGGTTCCAATACAATGAATGACATGTAGAAGAATATGAATAAGTGGTAAATCCTTTTTAAAATAAATGCCTTGGGAGTATTGTTTAGCCACCGATGAAGGATAGGTTGAAATAACCTAACCCCGAAACTACACGTTCCAGTGTAGGAGTTATTGAAGGGTAAATCCTCGAGATAATGTGATAGGATTGTTTCACGTTATATGGGACAAGATTGATACGTTGACCTGTTTCCCCTTAAATGAGGATCAGATTACTGCTAGCGAGATGTCATGTGATGTCGACCGACATGGAATTGTGGTAAGATGGCTTAGCCGATCGAGCTGAGATTGGATGTTATGCCGCGCACATGGTGGTATTGTGAGTGTATGTCTCGGGGTGAGACGGCTTAGCCAGTCGGACTGAGATCGGACTCCGTGCTAAAATACGGTGGTGTATCAGTGCTAAAGATCTCCCAACTTAAATTACTAAAATTTTCTTGAAATTTACCTTGTCCCTAACTTGACAACTTGTTCCTATTTGATCCTCTTATTGATGTCTTGTTTCCTTATATGTTTACTGTTATTCGTTATATTGAGAGGGTGCTTAGTTTTACATACTAGTACTATTCCATATGTACTAATATCCTTTTTTTCCAGGGGCGCTGCATCTTTAATGGATGCAGGTGGTTCAATAGCAGGTGGTATTGATCAGTGATAGCAGAAGACCCTCTCCTCGGCTGACTTGGTGAACCTCATTTCATTTCGGGGTCCTGGATTTCCTATCCTTTGTACATAGGATTTTGAGGTATAGCCAGGGCTTTGTTGTCATCACTATCATAGCACTCCTTTGTTCTTGTTAGAGGCTCCGTAGACATAGTGTGGGTTGTATCTATTTTTGGGAAGGCTAAGCTATCATCTATCCCGCTTTAACTAATGGAAATGAACTGGTGTTATTCTCATAACTTCTTACTGACTAATTAATAAAATGTATTCTCCTCTTTATTTATGGGTGAGTTGGGTAGACGGCACTGTGCAGACTTGCTCGACTCGGGTAACTCTGTTAAGCATCGGTCGCATTCCCCGAGGTCGGTGCATGATAAACTTGGTATTAGAGCCTAAGGTTTTAAAGTATCCTAGGGTGTCTAGGAGTCGTGTCTAGTAGAGTCCTGCTTATCGGTGTGTTGTCGACCACATCTATAATTAGGAGGCTACTTGGGCATTTAGGAATAATACCCTTCTTTGATGATCTATATCATGCGATAAAGTTGATTGTAAGGTTGTTCCTCCTTTAACTCGTTCATTGCTCTAATTTTCAATATATGGAGCCTAGGAAGAAAGCAAGAATTGGCCAAGGAGCCAATGCTACCCCAGGGGTTGAGAACATTCCCCCGACTACTACACTACCTGATTCTACTACACCTGATCAGACCGCATATGTCCCTACACCTACTGAGGGTGTAACGATCCCACCAACTGATATTCCAATTCCACCTTCAGTCTCAGCTTTTGGTCCTGGTGTATCTGATGGGGATCGTAGGGGACCCATACAGATGTTGGCTCAAATAGCGGATTCCCAGACCCAGAGATCAGATGTTTCGGCCACTTCTTCTAGTCAACCAGGGGATTCCACTAGTTCCAGGGTGAACAGATTTCTCTAGTTAGACCCTCCAGTGTTCATAGGTGCTGACCCTAAGGAGGACCCTTGGGATTTTATTGACGAAATACACAAAACCCTCAGAGTTATATGGGTTACTAAGTCGGAGGGAGAAGAGTTAGCCCCCTACCTCCTGAAGCCCTTCGGCGAGGTGGGGTGAGTTTGCTGATGCTTTCATTGATCATTTATTGCATGTCGAGACTAATGCAGCCGGTGCCACCGAGTTTGAGAACATGAAGCAAGGTAGCATGAGTGTGTGGAAGTATCATACGAGATTCGCGTGCCTGTCCAAATATCCCATCTACATGTTGCCCACTATGGAGGCTAGAGTGCGCTGGTTTGTGCAGAGCCTTAGCCCCTTGAATTCTGATATGAACTATGGAAAGATGGTGGCATTTGTTCAAGCCACAGAGACTCGCAAACCGAGGAACATAATGGAGCGAGAGAGTAGCAACAAGGCCCAGTCAGCGGGCAACTTCAGTGGTACTTCTGGTGGTGGTGGTAGGAAACTATTCAGGGGGGGTCATCAGGGCCATCCCAGTATTTTGCTCAATCTTCAGTCAGTGCACCGCCATCGGGGCCTAGTCAGCAGCAGGGGAACTGTTTTAGGCCCAGCCAGAGCAACAAGGGATCCTACCAGCAGGGTCGGTCTGGTGGGAGATTATTAGAAGGAAATCTCATGATATATAACTCTTTTAAGCATTTCACCAAATACCTAACATGTGAATTCAACTACAAGGTTGGACAATGGAATTTGTCCACCCTATAACCCATTACCAAGCAAACAATCAATCCACAAATGTCGTACAACACCCAACAACCTTCATTGGCATATGCATGCCCATCCATACACTCTCAACTTGAAGTGTAGGAGTGTTAGAGCTTCTTCTTCACTCTCTAGATCTCTTGCACTCTCTCTAAACTACAAGATTTTTCCTTCAAAATGACCCCCTTATGTCTTTTCGTAGAATAGGGTCAGGTAGAATTTCCTAGACATTAACCCTCCGATCCGGTTCTGCAATCGCAAACGGGATCACGAAACAGGTATGCAGTTTGCGAAGTGGATCGTGAAATGTTTCTCCAAAACTGAGCTGTCCTAATTAAATCTGTGTCCTATTCTGTGGTCCGTGGATCGATTCCACGGTCACACGCTGGACCATAGAATCTCTTTCCAAAATTTCTCATGTTGATATGGATATGTGATCCGTGAAACGAATATGTGGTCGCACATTGCACCACAAAATGGCCTTTCAAATAAAGCTTCTTTTGGTTAAATCTGCGATGGTTATGCGGTCAGCGAAATAGATTTGTGATCGCAAAATGGACCATATAATTGCTATTTTTCTGTAAATTTTCCACCAACTCCACAATGCATTGCACAACCCAAAACACATTAGCCTGCCTCAGCACCATATAACCTTAAATTGATGGAAACATTTTACAGGGCCTTACATCCTCCCCCACTTAGGATCATTCATCCTCGAATGAGGGTCAGAGTCTACCATAGACATCCAAGATGACTGAACTCTTCATTCATATATCAAAAGTTCCAAATTTGACTAACTCCCCAAATTTCCAAATATTTCGAGAGAGTCTCCCTTGTATTTTGGCCTATCCACCGATCAGAGAGCCCCAGAAACTAATCCTAACAACATATTCATATCACAATGACGTATCGTAGCATGAAAACAACACCTACCATAATATCATAGGAATTATATGTAAGGCCCCATAAAATATTTACCTAAAACCCGAGGTTTCATGGTACGGACTTTTTGGGTTGAATAGTTCGTTGGGGGAGTTGAAGAAAATTTATGGAAGTTCAGGGCATTTCTGCGGTCCACTCTGCGGTCGCAGAACTAGTCTATGGACCACAGATCTTACGCAAACTGAGGCAGAAAAACTGGGCAAATATTCGGACCATTATGCGACCCATTATACGGGTCGCATAACCCATCGCAGACCCAGCAAGAAATTTTGCGGAGGGAAATTTTGCGGCGCATTATGTGATCGCAGAACATGTCTGTGGACCACAAACTTGTCACGGAATGGTGCAGACTTGCCCAGTTCCGGGGGGCATTATGCGGCCCATTCTGCATCAAGGCTTCCTTTTTTCTAGTTTTTTAACCCGATCCCATTCTTATAAAACAACCTTTAGGATCATTTTAGAAGGCTAAAAACATACATTCTAGAAAGAGGGAGTGCCAAGGAGTGAGAGGGGAAGTTCCTAAGCTCATCATCCATCAATTCTTGCTCAAAGTTGAAGAATTCACTAGGTCTTCATCCTAGAAGTAAGTTTCTACTCCATAGCCCTCAATTTCGTGATTCTAATTGAAAATAGGTAATAAGCCAAGCAATTCTTGAGTGTGGGAGTTATTTATTTTTACATGCATGTACCATCAAGTGCAGTGGGAGGATTGTTGAACTCTTTTGGGTGAACTTTGTGTAGTGGGATGAAAGAATCCACCATAGGAGGATATTGAAACCATAATACACACCTAGTGTTTGATAAAATGCTCAAGTGAGCTGGAACTATGAACTCCTTCCTAATTTGTGTTTAATTTTGCTATATATCTAAATAGATCGATGAGGCTAAGAACTCCGGAATATTGTAATAATTTTAAAAGCTCGAGGAAAGGTATGTTGGCTAAACTTCTCTCTTAGAATTGAATTCCCACGATGTTCTTGTACGTCCCGAGTTGTCCATTATGAATTGACTTTCATGAATAGGTTTGGTGTCGAAAGATGTATTTATATGAATATGTTCAAAATGTGTTCCGGAGTATTCTTATCATGTTATGTTATTCTTCGGGATCATGTTCAAAGTATGAGAATGTATTAAAATATTGAGACTTCAAGTCAAGCCCAATTGGAACTAATCATATCAAATTGTGTAAGACATCACATGTCCTTAAGACCCTAAATTGCTCAAATGTGTGCCTAAATTCTTGAATAGAAATGTTTGTTGTTGACAATCCGTGTTAATGTTTGAAAGTGGAATAGTAAGCATGAATTATGAAGTACGGCCAATGTGGCAAGAATGATATTGCGTTATGGCCAATGGTTCCAATATAATGAATGACATGTAGAAGAATATGAATAGGTGGTAAATCCTTTTTAAAATAAATGCCTTAGGAGTATCGTTTAGCCACGGACGAAGGGTAGGTCGAAATAACATAACCCCGAAACTACACGTGCCAGTGTAGGAGTCATTGAGGGGTAAATCCCCGTGATAATGTGATAAGATTGTTTCCCCTTATATTGGACACCTTTGATGTGTTGGGCTGTTTCCCCTTAAATGGGATGATATTACTGCTAGCGAGATGTGATGTGATGTCGACCCACACGACATTGTAGTGAGATGGCTTAGCCGATCGGGCTGAGATAGGACACCATGCCGTGCACATGGTGGTATTGTGAGTGTATGTCTCGGGATGAGATGGCTTAGCCGGTCGTACTGAAATTGGACTCCGTGCTAAAACATGGTGGTGTATCGGTGCTAAAGATCTCCAAACTTAAATTACTAAACTTTTCGTGAAATTTACCTTGTCCATAACTTGACACCTTGTTATTATTTGATCCTCTTATTGATATCTTGTTTCCTTATATGTTTACTGTTATTTATTCTATTGAGAGGGTTCTTAGTTTTACATACTAGTACTATTCCATTTGTACTAACGTCCCTTTTGCCGGGGGCGCTGCATTCTTAATAGATGCAAGTGGTTCCATAGCAGGTGGTATTGATCAGTGATAGCAGCACACCCTCTCCTCAGCTGACTTGATGAGCCTAATTTCATTTCGGGGTCCTTTATTTCCTATCCTTTGTACATAGCATTCTGAGGTATAGCCGGGGCCTTGTTGCCGGCACTGTCATAGAACTCTTTTGTTCCTGTTAGAGGCTCAGTAGACATAATGTCGATTGTATCTATTTTTCGGAAGGTTAAACTAAAAATATTGTAATCGTATCATTTGTCCCACTTTGACTTTGATTGTACAATGTATTGTTTTGAAGATTTGTTAATGACGTAACTAATGAAAATGAACTGGTGTTGTTCTCATAACTTTTTACTGACTAATTAATGAAATATATTCTCCTCTTTATTAATGGGTAACTTTTGGTAGACGGCACTGTGCAGGCTTGCCCGACCGGGGTAACTCTGTTGAGTGTCGGTCGCGCTCCCCGAGGTCGAGGCATGACATTGTATTACCAAAAGGGGCATTTAATATAATTTGTACAAGTTTAACATAACACATAGAAATTAAACTTCTATCGTTCCCTTAAACACAACTATTTGTTTACACAAACAAATAAGGGTATTTGCTTTTCATTTCTTCCTCGGCCTCCCAGGTGTCATCTTTAACTTGTTGGTTTCACCACATCACTTTCACAAAGGCAATCTCTTTATTTCTCAACTTTCGAACTTGTCTACCAAAAATAGCAATTGGAATCTCCTCATGTGTCAATTCTTCATTAACTTCAATAGCCTCCACCAGAACGATGAGCGACGTGTCTCCAACTACCTTCTTCAACATGGATACATGAAACACCGGGTGCACTAAAGACATCTCTGGAGGTGACTCAAGCTTATAGACCACTTGGCTAACCCACTTTATGATTTTGTACGGTCCGATATACCTTGGACTCAATTTTCCTTTCTTTCCAAATTGCATTATACCCTTCATGGGAGAAACTTTCAAGAATACCCAATCATCCTCTTTGAACTCCAAATCTTTGTGTCGCACATCCGAATAGGACTTCTGGTGACTCCGAGCAAATTTCAACCGTATCTTAATGATATTGACCTTCTCCATACCCTGATCCTACCATATAGAGCCTCGAACAATGCCATCTGAATGTTGGCGTGATAATTGTTGTTGTGGGAAAATTCAATGAGCATAAAATAATCATCACATCTACTCTTAAAATCAAGAACACAAACACGCAACATATCCTCAAGGCCGAGAACCAAAAGCCCAGCTATGCTTGCCCGTCGGTCTATGGATGGAAAGTTGTACAAAGATTCACCTAAGTACCCAAACCTTGCTGAAAGTTTTGCTAAAAGTTAGCGGTGAACTGCGCCCCATGATCTGAGATGATAGAAACTGGATATCCATGCAACCTTACTATTTCCTTGATATATAACTGAGCATAGTGTTCTGCTATGTCGATGGCCTTAACAGGCAAGAAGTATGCTAATTTCGTGAGTTGTTCCACAATCACCCAAATCGAGTCGAACTTCCAAGGCACGCGAGGTAAACCTACAACAAAGTCCATATTGATCATCTCTCATTTCCACATTGGAAGTTCTATATCCTGTGCCAAACTACAGGGCTTTTGGTGCTCAGCCTTCACTTGCTGATAGTTGGGGCATCTAGTATAACACCCCGGAAACATCCAAAGTACTTAACTGTAAAGCCCGATAAAATTTGCAAAGAAAATAATGTTTCATGGTGCCGGACTAGGCTTATGTGTTTAAGGATTGTAGAAATACTTTGCATAAAAGTGCATTTCTGCGGTCCATTATGCGACCGCAGAACCACTCTACGGACTGCATAATGGCCGCAGAGTGAGGCAGTTGATTGGGTAAGTTGGAAGAAACTATGCGGTCAACTATGCAACCGCATAACTGTTATGCGGTGCATTATGCGACCGCATAACAGTTATGCAGACCGCATAGCGACCGCATACACAAGCAGTTCTTTTGGCTATTTTGTAACCAACTATGTGACCGATATGCGGTCCGCATATTAGTTATGCGATCGCATATCTTGTTCTGGAGCTCCATTTTTGGGTTTTAAAACCCGACCCTATTTCGTTAAATACACTCTTTGGGCAATTTTTGAGACATAATCTGATATTTTAGAGTGAGAGAGAGTACCCTAGAGTGAGAAGGTGTTCTTCCATAATTTTCCTTCAATTCTGGCTCAAGTTCTGGAAGATTAAGAAGGGAAGCTTACTAGGTCTCCTAGAGGTAAGATTTTACACCCTAAACCCTAATTTCGAAATTTTCTGAAAATTGGTAACTAGCAAGATAAATTTCTGGGCGTGAGAGTTATTTATTTTACATGCATGTGTTATCAAAGGGTGTAGAAAGATTATTGAGCTAAAAATGGTAAAGATTGGGTTATGGGATGACGAAGTCCTTCATAAAAAGGACATTGAAACCTTATGCACACCTAGTGTTTGATAAAATGCTCAAGTGAGCTAGAACCATGATCATCTTCCTAATTTTGATTCAATTTGTTATATTTCTAAACTAGATTGAAGTTTCTAAGAATTCCGGAACATTTTAGAGTGTAAGGAAGCTCAAGTGAGGTATGTTGGATAAACTCTTCTCTTAGTATTGAATTCCACGATATTCATGTAAATTATGTAAGTCCCGAGTGATTTATTATGAAATTGGCTATTCCAAGAAAGATTGGGTTGAACGATATATGTTCAACAAGCATTACAAATGCTCTATTCATGTTATGCTACCAATTGAGGATGTGTTAAAACTTGGGCTGTGCATTTATAATGTTTCTGTCACGCCCCAAACCTGAAGGGACGTGGCCGGCACTCGGTACCATACTCGGCCCGAGCGTACCACTCGGTAACTGTAAACTCTAGAGGAATAACGCTCAACCTACGCCGATGAGACCATATTTTGAATCATCTGAAACTATCGTCTGTCTCATCTAAGGGGTAAACATACTCGAAAACTCATATATATATATATATAGATATATGTAAAGACTGACGAGGCCGCCGTGAACATCTACTGTTATACAAACTATACAGGACTTGTCTACAAGCCTCTAGAGATAGTTGAACTGTATCATGGTCGGGACAGGGCCTCGACCTACCCATCAAACCTGTATATATAAAACGGACTCCAAGGTCTAGACCTGGTAACTCCGGGGAAGTGGAGCTTACCAACCAAGCTGATATTTGGCTCTGTCTACT
>AWOL01S0008249.1:150777-224374 GCA_000715115.1 Nicotiana otophora | reverse complement strand
TTCTCAAATCCAAAAATTAAAAAATGAAGACAAAACCACGAGCTGGGGCTTTTCTGCCCAGCAATATCGCATCTGCGACTCCTTTTTCCACTTCTGTGGCGTCGCACCTGCAGAATTTCCATCGCAGGTGCGGAACTCACTCAAGATCCCAGGTTCCGCATCTACGTCCAACCTTTCGCACTTGCGCTTGCGCACCTGCGCAAAATTCTCTGCATCTGCGAAGCCAGTCATGTCCTTCCCTTCCGCATATGCGCCCCAGGTCTCGCACCTGCGGGCTCGCAGATGCGACAGCTTTCTCGCACCTGCGCTTCCAGTCCACCTTAGCCTTGCCCGCACCTGCGACTGCTCTAAGCGCTTCTACGCCATCGCACCTGCGAGCTCGCCCTCCGCAGGTGCGAAAATACCAGTAGCAGCAGCTTCAGCTGCATTTTCCAACTTCAGCCAATCCGTTAACCACCCGGAATCACCCCGAACCCCTCGGGACCTCAACCAACCATACAAATAAGTCATATATCAACATACAAACTTAGTCGAGCCTTCGAATCACTCAAAACAACATCAAAACACTAAATTAGCCTCGGATTCAAGCCTAACAACTTCTAAACTTCTGAATTCCACAAACGATACCAAAACGTATCGAACCACATCCGAATGACCTCAAATATTACACACACGTCACAAATGATACCACGAACCTACTCCAACCTTCGGAAATCCATTTCGACCCCGATATCAAATTTTTCACTGCCAACAAATATCACCAAATTTCCAACTTTTGCCAATTCAAGCTTAATTCTACTACGGACCTCCAAATCGCATTCCGGACGCGCTTCTAAGTCCAAAATCCCTAACGGAGCTAACAGATCCATAAAAATTTCAATCTGAGATCGTTTACCCATAAGTCAACATCCGATTGACTTTTGCCATTTAAACTTCTGCTTAAGAGACTAAGTGTCTCAATTTACTCTGAACCCACTATAGACCCGAACCAACTAACCCGATATAACATAATATAGCTGAAAAGCACAAAAGGAAGCAGAAATAGGGAAAACGGGGCTATAACTCTCGAAATGACCGGTCGGGTCATTACATCCTCCCCCTCTTAAATAAACGTTCGTCCTCGAATGTGCCAAGAGTTATTTCTAAGCTGCCAAATCACTATTCCATCTAACCACGCACGTACCCGTGGGTGATCCCACGTCACCCTATCCCATATAGGTCTGATAACACCACATAACTGAAATTTCTTAGTTCTACCTAGCCCACAAGCCTTAGAATCCAATTTCCAACATCAGAAATTTCTTATAAGAGCGGAATCCCGCAACCTACACATTGTATAAGTCTGAACAAGCTGTACCAAAAGCCATAACCATAATTCAAATTCTCAAAATTTCATATACAACATAGCTCAAATGCTCAAAGTAATGATTTCTAATCACCGTAGCTGCTCGAAACAACCCCATGCCGGTAATAAACCTCATATCAAACAAGACTCCATTCCAAAACCTTCGTACACCACCGATGATGAAAGAAACGCGCAGAGACTTGTAACCATTCACCAGATCTACCAGTCGTGGAGCTCTCTCTCCTTCGACAAGAACCATAGCAAATCCCTAAGCTGACTTTCGATATTATCCTTCCAAATATGACACAATCAAATCTGATAGCACCTATCCTGGATCCGACGACTTCATCTTATCAATTACCAGCTACTCTACTGACATGCCACACCAATACTATCTAAAGCCACAACCCATGCAATCTGTGCACCAATAAGCAACCTTCCAAAAGTACTCAATCACAAAAAAGTTTCAAACAAGAGAATCATCTCGTAAGCCCAACAGGTACCACCCCAACGCAATGCTAAGAACCCATCACACACCGTAGAAATATAACACACAAATCTAACCCAAGGATCATATCTTAACATAAATCTGCCGCAATACGTGTTCCCATCCAAACACTGATCCACATGAAATACCTCAGCCACCATGCTCAAAATCAATAACCACACGCAATCCGGCATCAAGTACTCGAAGTGCATTACCAAAAGCATGGAGAAGGAAATGACACCATGCCACACAAACCCGAAAGAACATAACCAATGCGCAACCACTCATGCATCACCCAAATACTCATCTCGCACAAATTTCTGCTATAAGGCCCCAATAGAACTGCACCATGGGTGCATACAACCAACGAATCACAACCCCTCGTAGAATAGAAGAGTAAATCACTGAACATATCAAAACACGAATAAGCTCAACGACGACCGAATGACACATCCGTAAATCAAAACACAATGCCCCTTTTAACCGCGCACCCCTCTCAGGGATTACTGAGCAACTATAACATTCATCTAAATATACGTCACTGACCATTCTGTCCAGAATTTGTGAACTCACCTTCAAGAACGGACTGTCACCTTGTACATGTAAATCTTAATCCTGCATAACACACCACATCTATTATGTCATCACCATACTAGTCTAGCCTACTACCCAGTTGTCCTATTTACTTCGAGTTTCTTCTGAATTATCCTCAATTTGATACTTCTCCTTTTCAGAAGTCCACAATCCTTACCCAAAACCCACTACAAGACACCCTAACATAACATCACACCACCATAGGACCCGTAAGCCATTGTACTCTTCTTATGTACCTCCATAAATACCGTAACTATAACGCTCACTCTGCAAATACCTTATGTAAATTTAAAATTATTCTTCTTACATTTCTTATACTAAAATGTGAAATCCATAATCATACAGAATTACCGTAAATCCCGGTACCTCATTAGCACAACAACGCTCGAAGGAGTAACCCTGCCTTAACACTACCGATCAAACTCACACTCTGTGTGTACTACATCCTTCAATATAACAATTTAATCATTTCATGATTTTTCATAAAGTGCAATATAACTCGCATTCAAGAAATCTTCTTACTCAAGTCATCCTCGATATCAACCTCTGCAAGTCATGACCAATCAACAAGTATGCCTCAGCCCAAAACTAATACCGTACAAAATCACGCGATCAAATCATAGATAGAAAACTCCCCCACTTGGCTCAAAGCCATATAAAAAAATATCTGATAACTCACCATACCCAAGATAACATCTAAATTAAGCATACTAAGCAATAAGAGATCTACTCTAGTCTCCAGACTCCCAATAGTCACCATACATGGCCGATATACACGGTCCACAAAGATAGTATTGCCTACTAGTGTAGACACATGAACAGGTGAAGCTAGAGACTCATGCGGCATATTTAGATAATGAGCGAAATACGAGGACACATATGAATAAGTGGGACAGAGGTCAAATAATACAAGGCATCTTTATGAAAAACTAAGACAATACCTATAATCACAACATCCGAAGAAATGACATCTGGTCTAGCAGTGAGTGCGTAGAAATGGGCCTGACCGCCACCTAATCGGCCTCCCCCTCTAGGGTGACCCCTGGCTGACTAAGCTCCACCCCGATCTGACAGGGCGGGTGGTGAAGTAACTGGTGCCGAAATCGAAGGCTGACTCCTTTGCTGAGATGAACCTCCTGAAAGGCGGGGACAATGCCTTTTGATATGACCCAAACCTCCGCACTCAAAGCAACCTCTCTCTGCAAATGGCGGTGGGGATTGAAGGAAACCCTGAGCACCGGAATAACTGCTAGAAGATCCTGACACAGACGAACCTTGAACTGATGGTGCATGAGACGAACTCTGAGCTGGTAGCGCACCGAATGATGTCTGGCCCTGCTGATAACCATGGGGACTATGGCCGGAAGATGCACCTCGGTGCATTGGGTGAGCAGATTGAGCATGCCCGAAAAGACAACCTCTACCATGTTGTAACTGACCCCCAAAAGGAGCACCACTAAATCCTCCCTATCTATGAGACCTCTTGGCCTCCCTCTCAGCCCTCTCCTAACTACGAACCGTCTCAATTTGGCGAGTGATGTCGACAACCTCGTCAAAAGTAGCACCAGACACTCTCTCTAGTCATAAGTAATCGCAGCTGATAAGTGAGACCATCTACAAACCTCATGATCCTCTCCCTGTCTGTGGGAACCAACTAGATAGCATGGCAGGCCAACTCCGAGAATCGCATCTCATACTGCGTCACAGACATATCACCCTGACAAAGCTGCTCGAACTGTCTGCACAGCTCCTCTCTGCGGGACTGAGGCACGAACTTCTCCAAAAGGATTACGAAGAATTTCTTCCAAGTAAGGGGTGTTGCGCCCACATGCCTACGCCTCTCGTAAGTCTCCCACCATCTGAGTGCAGCCCCAAAAAACTGAAAAGTAGTGAATGAGACCCCACAAGTCTCCAAAATACCAGCTGTAGGGAGTATCCTATGACACCTGTCCAAGAAGTCCTGGGCATCCTATCTCTCTGTGCCACTTAAAGGTGGAGGTTGGAGTCTCCCAAACCTCTCCAATCTACGCTGATCATTCTCAGGCATAGCAGAGACCATATAATCCTGAGAAGCTATAACTGGCTGGGCTGGTGGTGCCTCCGGTGTCTGAAATCCCTGAACAACCTGCTCGGGTGTGTGAGCGGCAGGAGTCTGAGCACCTCTCCCGGTCTGAGAAGTGGCTGTTGCGGCGGAATAAAGACCGCCTGAGCAAAGCTCGTATATGCGGTCAGAATCTGAGCTAAGGCCTTCTAAAGTCCTGGAATCACAATAGGCACAGGTGGTGCCTGAGCTGGTGCATCAATAACAGGGATCTGGTCTTAATCTGGGGCAACTGGTGAATCTACAGGTACTGCCCCAACTGTTGTGCGGGCTGCACCTCTACCCCTACTGCGGCCTCTACCGTACCCTTGGCCTCTCGCGGCCCTGGCTGGTGGTACTAGTGGTTGTCCATCCTGCCCGATGGTACGAGTCCTCACCATCTGTGAGAGAATGAAACAACCGATGTTTAGTTACCAGAATCAAAAGATTCACACGACAAGAATTCAAGAATGTGTTTCCTAAAGGTTCTGTAACCTCTCGAAGATAAGTACAGACGTCTCCGTACCGATCCGCAAGACTCTATTAAACCCGCTCATGACTCGTGAGACCTATGTAACCTAGGCTCTGATACCAACTTGTCAAGACCCAAAATCAACCGTTGTGATGGAGCCTATCGTGGAACTAGGCTGGTCTCAACTCAACAACCCAACAACCCAACACCAACAATAATAAGTTTGAAAACATTAATGAAAGCATTTAACATTTAAAAACACTGTTTAAAACATATAAAAATCCCAAAGCGATACAATCCGGCCCAAAACCAGGGTGTCACTGAGTACATGAGCATCTAGATCAGAAATATGGTCTACTACAGTGTCTAGAGATATAAACTGAAAGTACGACAAAGATAAAGAAAGGAGAGTCAAGGCCCGCGGACACCGTGCAACTACCTTGATAGTCTCCAGAACTCTAGGATCCTCAATCAGCAACCGCCTCTACGACCGGTATCGCCTAGATCTGCACATCAGGTGCAGGGGGTGACGTGAGTACACCAACTAAGTAAGTAACAAGTCCAAACTTTAGACTGCAAGGTAGTGATGAACTCAATCGATATATATAAAATAGAAATAACTGAACAGAAACGTAGGCATGCTTTCAAATTAAATAGGCAATTCAAATAGTAAAGTGAAGTAGATCTGAACAGCGTAAAGAATATAATTCTGCTATCTCTACATGCCAATGCACATGCTGTATGTGATGCACCATGTTGTCAGCCTCATGTGCTCACACTCTCGAATGCTCAACCACTCGGTACTATATATGACCCATACGGCCCAGGGAAGATCCATCCCAGAACATATACATCACTGACTATAAGTCACCCAGTACCGAGGAAGGCCAACCCAGCCCTGTGAAGAAGATCCATCTCCAAGTATCAAGTACTTCAAAAACGATCCATGTCTAGGGAAGATCCATCCCAGAACATATACATCACTGACTATAAGTCACCCAGTACCGAGGAAGGCCAACCCAGCCCTGTGAAGAAGATCCATCTCCAAGTATCAAGTACTTCAAAAACGATCCATGTCTAGGGAAGATCCATCCCAGAACATATACATCACTGACTATAAGTCACCCAGTACCGAGGAAGGCCAACCCAGCCCTGTGAAGAAGATCCATCTCCAAGTATCAAGTACTTCAAAAACGATCCATGTCTAGGGAAGATCCATCCCTCAATAATATCAATTGCGCTCACTGAGGGTGTGTTACAGACTCCGGAGGGGCTCCTACAACCCAAGCGCTATCAGAATCATCAATATAACCACTGCAGCGTATAGCCCGATCCCATAACTGTCACTCATAACCAGGCACTCGGCCTCACTCAGTCATCAACCTCTCCAGTCTCACCACGGGCTCACAATGTCATGGAAACAACCTGTAACAATGATATGATGAATCAATAATTAACTGAGACCGAGGTATGGAATAAAAATGCATGATCATGACTGAGTATGAAATAGTAAGAGGAAACTAGTGAGATGACAGTAAGAAACAACTGCTACGGGTCTAAACAATACCGGTACAAAGCCTAAACATGATATATAGCATGATTTATAGTTCAACTACTTAGTCACATGATGAAAACATGGATATCAACAGGATAGAGTCACTAAACGGTGCCATGGAATCACCCAGGTCACAATTCTTATGGTGCACGCCCGCACGCTCTCACGCTCGTCACTTGTCATGTGTGTCACTTGGCATGTGCATCACCTCAATACCAATTACATAACACATAACTTGGCGTTTTGAACCCTCAGAACCAAGTTTGAAAGTGTTACTTACCTCAATTCAAGCAAAGTCCTACTCCGGAATGCCCTTGCCTCTCAATTCGGCCTCCGAACGTCCCGAATCTAACCACAAGTATTACAATACGATTAATATGGGCTAAAGGAATCAATTCCACATGAAAAATACCAAATTAGACTCAAAACCCGAAATTGGCTCAAACCCGGCCCCCGGGTCCACGTCTCAAAATCCGCCAAAATTTACAAAACTAGATAGCCCATTCACTCACGAGTCCATACATACAAAATATATCCAAATACGACATCATTTGGTCCCTCAAATCCTAATTTAAACTCTCCAAAATCCCAAGCCCTAACCCCCTATTTTCACTCCAAAATTCTACTAATTAATGATGAACAAGCCATAGATTCACGAAATCTATATCATTATGGGTTAGAATCACTTACCCCAACGTTTCTCCTTAAAAACCTTCGAATAATCGCCTCTCTCCCGTGTTTCTCAAATCCAAAAATTTAAAAATGAAGACAAAACCACGAGCTGGGCTTTTTTGCCCAGCAATATCGCACCTACGGCTCCTTTTTCCGCTTCTGCGATGCCGCACCTGCAGAATTTCCATCACAGGTGTGGAACTCACTCAAGATCCCAGGTTCCGCATCTGCATCCAACCTTTCGCACCTGCGCAAAATTCTCCGCATCTGCGAAGCTAGTCACGTCCTTCCCTTCCTCATATGCGCCCCAGGTCTCGCACCTGCGGGCTCGCAAATGCGACAGCTTTCTTGCACCTGTGTTTCCAGCCCACCTTAGCCTTGCCTGCACCTGAGACTTCTCCAAGCGCTTTTACGCCCTCGCACCTCCGATCTCGCCCTCTGCAGGTGCGGAAATACCAGTAGCAGCAGGTTCAGCTGCATTTTCCAACTTCAACCAATCCGTTAACCACCCGGAATCACCCCGAGCCCCTCGGGACCTCAACCAATCGTACCAACAAGTCATATATCAACATACAAACTTAGTCGAGCCTTCGAATCACTCAAAAGAATATCAAAATACCAAATTACCCTCGGATTCAAGCCTAAGAACTTCTAAACTTCTGAATTCCACAAACGACGCCGAAACTTACCGAACCACGTCCGAATGACCTAAAATTTTACACACACATTAAAAATGACACCACGAACCTACTCCAACATTTGGAAATCCATTCCGACCCCGATATCAAATTTTCTACTGCCGACCAAAATCGCCAAATTTCAACTTTCGCCAATTCAAGCCTAATTCTACTACGGACCTCCAAATCGCATTCCGGATGCGCTCCTAAGTCCAAAATCACCTAACGAAGCTAACGGAACCATAAAAATTCCAATCTGAGATCGTGAACCATAAGTCAACATCCGATTAAATTTTGTAACTTAAGCTTCTACTTAAGAGACTAAGTGTCTCAATTTACTCTGAAACCACTCTAGACCCAAACCAACTAACCGATATAACATAATATAGCTGAAAAACACAAATATAAGCAGAAATGGGGAAAACGGGGTTATAACTCTCAAAACGACTGGCTGGGTTGTTACACTTTGTAACCTCAAATGTAGCCCAGCTAGTTTTCAACAAAGGTACGAACATGAGAAATGTTAGAACTTTACGCTTAACAGTCAACTCTAGGCATATCATAGCCTAAGCATTCTTTCGAGTATGAATACTTGCCCTGATGCTCGCACATTGGCTCAAACCTCACATATATGCACACTTATAGTGCGTAGCTATCACAAATAATTAACGCAACTAGTGCCTCCATTCAGTTAAAATAAAAGACTGACCTCAAACAGGCCGCAACCCGAAACAATATACTTATGAGAACTCCCAGTCTCCAAGTTCATCAAACACATGAATCACTGTAACTGATCCCAACTCCAGCACTAGAATGACTAACACATCTTCCATTCACGATCTTCCCATGTGGAATACTTTTATAATTCTTCTGTGCCACATAGCAATAATTTGAATATCAGTGGTCTATCAACCAGGTGAGTACTGCAATACCAATGAACATTCGTAAGTCAAAATACAATGCGCCTTTTGAAATACGCACCCTTCTCAGGGATTATCGAGCAGTTATAACATTCATCTAAGTATCTAAAACTGACCATTCTGTCCAAAATTCGTGATCTTCCTTTCAAGAATAAACTGCCACCTTGTACATGTAAATATAAATCTGGCATAACACGTCACATCTATCATGTGAAAGGCACGAGAATCTCATGATAAACTCTAAGTCACCAGCAAATTACATACCCTATTAGTTAGAAACCTCTCTCTTGCTTCTTTCCAGGAGGAAATCACAATACACAACACGTTCCCCACACCGGTAGAAAATATCCGGTTCAAACCATGGTAGAAACCATCAGGAACACTTTGAAATCCATTTGCACATAACCAATCTATCAAAACCGAAATCCTCTAACTCGACCAAGCCATACAGGTTGCCAAATCCGAGAGTATTGCCACAAAATACCCGTAAAGCCTCACCTCATCATAAGAACCAAAAGAACCGAGCATACCATTACCATACCAATCTAGCATGTCACCCATTTACCATACTATCTCAAGTTGAAATTTCTCCTTGTCAAAACACCATTATCCTTACCCAAAGCTCACTACAAGACATCCTAACATAAAATCACATCTCCCTAAGGCCCATAAGCCACTGTATTCTTCTTAAGCACATTCATAAATACCCCAACCGTAACACTCACTCTGAAAATACCTTATATGAATTTAAATTATTCCTCTTTCCTTTCTTATATTGAAATGTAGAATCCATAGTCAAACAGAATTACTGCACGTCCCGATACTATCCAAAAAAAATTCAATTTCCACGTATACATTTTGAATCCATTAAAACCCTCTCGATAGTCATCCTAGATCTCCATCTCTCCAAGTCATAACTGATCCACAAGTATGACTCCGGCCAAAACTAAAATTTGACACATAACCATGAATTGAATTGTCAATAGCAGGCTCCCCCACTTGGCTCAAAGCCATAGATTAAAATACTTGATAACTCACAATACCCATACTTTATTACTGCCTTAATACTGCAGTCAGTTCAACGAAAATTCTTCTCAAGCTCAAGACAAACCAACCATAAAATACCTCAATCATCCGCTAATCTCGCATTCATTCTCTTAACACACAAGTCAACTTTCTCAACCAGATTCAAATTCAAGTCTCAACACATACGCTCCGCTGGCAGAAAAGAAACTCTTTATTCAGATCATAATGAATACACCTACATAGATTACTGCGCAGGAGATAACCCACCTGCTTAGTCTCAAATTTGCATCTCGTTATACCCTTTCACAGCCACAATTACTATGAAATCACTTAATCTTTCTAAGTCTAAACTCATTAACCAGACATGAGAATTTAATTTTCCCCAAAATTTAACAACGTGAAATATCTTTGAAAACATTCACACTCGAGATTGTACGTCACATTAAAACAAAAAATAAAGCACCCAATGTAGGGACATTAGGTCCCATTCCTTTACATTTCAAGGAAACACTTCTCGTCACATTCAAATTATATTGACACATCCCATAGTTACATCATACTCATCACAAATCCATTCCACTGCTCATCGAGCCACAAATTTTACTCGTAGGGACATTACCTGTAACGACCTAACTTGTCGTTTTAAGAATTAATATCCCGTTCAGTGACTTAAGGTATCGAGTAGCTTCGTAATATGTATTATGACCTGCAGGTGTGGTCGAGTTTGATTTTCGGAAGATTCGGAAATAAATTAAAAGAACAATTCTTATTTAGAAGCTTAAATGGAAATAGTTGACCGGAGAGTTGACTTTTGAGCAAACGACCCCGGAGTAGAATTTTGATGATTTCAATAGCTTCTTATAGTGATTTTGGACTTAGGCGTATGTCCGAATTTGGATTTGGAAGTCCGTAGGACAATTCGATGCATTTTGGCGAAAGTTGAATAAATAGACGATTTTCGAAAAGTTCAATCGAAGGTTGAATTTTTTATAACGAGGTCGGAATCCGATTTTGGAAATTGAAATAGGTCCGTTATGTCATCTATGACTTGTGTGCAAAATTTAAAGTCAATCGGACTTGATTCGATAGGTTTCGGTATCGAATGTAGAAGTTGTAAATTTCATAATAGACTAAAGTTTCAAGTGAGTTCGCACAAGACCTAACTTCAAATTAGCATAACTCTCATGATACGAAGTGTTATATGGTGTATTACCTATCAAATAAAAGATCTTTGAGTCTAGTTTCTAATGCTTCAAACCGTTTATAAATTGACATTCCTACAAGAAGTTATGACCAAATTACCAAAGGCTGGTAGCTTGCGATTCTGCGACCAATTCTGCGACCATTATGCGATCGTAAAAGTGGTTATGCGACCGCAAACTGGTCGCAGAATGGACCAAAGCAGACCAGTTCTAGGCACCAATTATTGTGACCGTTCTGCGTCCTGCATACCTATTGTGCGGTCCATTATGCACCCGCAGACCTGCTTTCGGAGGGTTAATTTTGCTAATTTCATAACTCAACCCCATTTTGATAAATAGGCTTTGGGGCTTATTTTGGGGTATTTTTCTGAGGGTTTTAGAGAGAGGTAAGAGCATTTTAGAGAGATAAGGAGGGAACCTAACATTCTAATCATCCAATCTTCAAGAATCAAGGAAGTTAATCACAAGATCTTCATCTAAGAGTTAAGATTCAACCCCTAGTCTTCAAATTTTGAGTTTGGGGTAAGAGATTGGTGATTGGGAGTATGATTCTTGGGTGTAAGAGTATTATGCATATATGTTTGTACCAATAAGGTTTGTGAGAAAATTGTTGAGATCACATAAGTAAATACTGGGTTGTGGAATGAAGGATATCTTGTAGAAGAACCTTGTAACCGAATTTGCACACCTAGTATTTGATAAAATGCTCAAATGAGCTGAAATCATGAAAATCTTCCTAATTATGGTTCACTTTTGTTATGTTTCTAAATAGATTGAAGTTGCTAGGATTTTCGGAACCTCGTAGTAATGTAAGGAAGGCTCAAAAAAGATTGGAGCCGTCCGGACGTCAATTTACGTGAGAAAGCTATTTTGGAATATCGGCCTAACTTCAAAAAGGTAAGTATCTTGCCTAACCTTGAGTGTGGGAATTACCCCTTAGGCATTGAGTCTTATGTGAAAATTGTGTAATTTAAACCATGTACGCGAGGTGACAAGTACATACTTGGTTTATATATGCAAATTACATTGATTGAAATTCGTAGACGCCCTTACGTATTAAATTAGAAGATTGTTGGAACTTAGTAAATCCTTTATTTGTCACGCCTTATTCTTTGTTTATCGAATTTGTATTTTATATGATAATTTGGTGTTATTGTCACTTGAATTTTTATGTGAATTCCGTGTGTTGTTGATTTGATATTTTTTGGAAATAATCACATTATGGATTTTTTCATCTGCAAATAATTTATTATGTAAGTTTAAAAGGAGGCATTAATCTATTTGCCAAAAATTTGGATTAAAGAAGGCGTTGTTCCTTGATGAATTACTTTCCAATTCATGTTGTTGCCATTGGTATTGAGTTATAAAGGCCGTAAATGATATTTGAGGCAAAGTGTTAAATTGTGAAATATTATTTTGTTGAGTTGTTCGCTCCCAGATATGTTTGTTAAGATCTTTGTGCACGTTATGGTCGATCCACAGGCTTCTAATTGTGGAAAATGATGTATTATTGATTTCTGTGGCTAGTTGAAATATTTGAGCACTTGAGGTCTAAGTTGCGATTTGTTTTGATATTTGAGCACTCGATGTGCAATTTGTGATATGTTGTAATATTTGGGCACTTGAGGTGCCATTTATGAGATGTTGTGATATTGGCACATGATATCGTTGGGAGGATTGTTCGGGCGTTTGCACGAGATTTCTGTCGTGTTATTGTTACTATTGATATATGCACATACGGCGTGACAAGGCGAGCTATATATGTGGGTTTGCGCATGTGGCGAGACAAGGTGAGAATATTATTATGCGCGTGCAGCGATATAAGGCGGGCATTTACTTTATTATTGCGCACGTGGCGAGACAAGGTGGGCTATGTCGGGGATTGATTTGTGATGACTTGTGATGGCCTGGGGGCGTTGTTGTTGTTGATATTTATGATTTGGGACCACGAGGCGGTATCTCAGGAGTGCCCTTTGTTGATGTTTTTCTATGGTTGCACTTGCCTTTAGTTATTTTATTTTTTCGTGATATGTAAATTCTTGTGTTCTTCCGTGATGTATTATTTGATTTTATTATGTGTTTTGTATTCCTGGTTGTATTGTGTTGGCTTTGACATTTTGTACAAGACTCTGAGAATTTGTGTTTATGGTTTTTACTAGTTCTTGAGATTTGATTTGTTTCAAATAAAAGAAATTGCTATTATATTTTAATTTAATAAATTTTACATCCAACTTAGTAGTCATCAGATACTTCATTTTAATTGAAATATCATTTTCTTCACCCAAACGAGTTCAAAAATAAACTCATTTCTTTGATGATTTCTTACTTGGGTTAAAAGAATTGTAAACTTACTTTATTGAAAATAAATTAATCCTGCGGATCTTATATACATTGATATATTGGCACGTGAATTGTCTGTACAGTTGTGATATAAAATGTGGGCATGAGGTGTCGTGGTTAAATGATGATGATATTTGGCACGTGAGTTGTCCGTGCTGTTGTGATAGAGAAATTGGCACGAGGTGCCATAAAAATATAAAAGTGGGCTAAGACCCGTATTTTATGATTTTGAAATGATGTGTCACATGGTGACTTTAAAAACATATAGGTGAAAGATTTATAATGGAAGGACTTGATTAATTAGTTGTACTTGTATTTATTATTTATTGCGTAATATTTATGTTGTTCTTGTCGCCCCGCTGTGTATATCACTAGTTGATTATTATTTCCACCATTGTTATTTATTTTCTATTATTTTTGCATACTATATTGTACAGGTTATTAGACTAGTGAGCGTCTCGACTGTACCTCGTCACTACTCCACTGAGGTTAGTCTTGATACTTACTGGGTACCGACCATAGTGTACGCATACTACACTTCTGCACATTTTTGTGTAGAGACAGGTGTTGGAGATATCGGACTCGGACAGAGTTAAAGTGTGATCGCAAGGATTCAAGGTAGAGCTGCTTGGTCATCACAGTCCCTTGTAGTCTTTTCATTTAATTGTATTGTTAATTATTAATCAAACAGTATTGAGTATTCGATCTATGAGATCATTCCATGTATTCGGTTAGAGTTCTGACTCAGTATTACCAGTCTTGGGAGGTTGTTATATTTGTAATTATTTCCGCTGTTGTTTTATATAAAAAAAATGGCTTGAATTGTTATTATAATTGAATTACTTAGTCTTAGAGACTAAGTGCCATCACGACGCCTGTGGCGGAAATTTGGGTCGTGACAAGTTGGTATCAGAGCTCTAGGTTCATAGGTTCTACGAATCACGAACGAGTTTAGTAGAGTCTTGCGAATCGGTACGGAGACGTCTGTACTTATCTTCGAGAGGCTACAGAGCTAGTAGGAAAATTTCCACTTCTTTCGTTCCTTATCGTACGGTATTTATTCAGCTTGAAGCATATATCTTATGTTCTTTTTCATCCACTCATGTATGAAATTGCACACTCGGTATTAACTATGCGCCAACGGTTCGTGATACTACAAAGGGTTTATAAGGGAGCCAGGGTTGCTCAACCATTGTTACCACATGTCGTCCAGATCGAGGATGCAGAAGTATTGAGAGATCATTCAGTTGTGCACATATGGGTACAGCGTGTTCTGACATCTGGTTGATAAGTACGATCTTAAGAAGGTTTAATTAGTTACCTAATCATCACAATCATGGTAGGGTCACGAGGTGGATGTAGATTTGAAGATAGTTGGTGATATTAGAGACTATGTGGTTCGTATGGGACTTCTATTTATCGAAGGATACATACTAGCAGCCAAGACACTGGAGGAAGCGAGTTTAACCGTCACGAGGATGACATGCGCCAAATAAATGGTTTGAGGTGTCTTATGACCGGTGTCATACGAGCGATAAAGGCTAGTATCGGGGATCATCAGAATGTGTCCTATAGATTCGCACCAAGTGAGGGGAGTCCACTATCAACGATCAGATTATGGGGTCATATGTTATATCAGTTTTGGCCTGAGATGTATTTATGTGGTACTGAAAGGTTCTTCGAAACTTGTACATGATTGAGAGCTGAGATTTGTGTGGGATGATGCTGGGACTTGCGGTATTCCCGCCTCCTTAATAATTCTATATTTCAGTATCATCGGGGTCATGGAAACAATTTCAGAATACTCGGGGTGTTCCAGTAAGTTCTTTTAATGCACCACTGGCACTGGGTTACTATAATGGTTATTCCAGTTATCCGGCACAGACTCAGTATGAGCGGCCGAACCCGCAGAGGGGTTGTTATGAGCGTAATGATACTAGGCACATCATGAGAAATTGTCCCAGACTTGGGAGAAACCCATTTCATCAGAACACTCATGCCACAGACTCCATTATAGTTACTACTCTACCTACACTGCCAGCTAGGGGTGGAGGACAGGCGGGTAGAGGGCGCCCAAGAGGTGGAGGCCTGGCCCATTGATATATTTGCTATGGTATGGTTGAGGTCGCTATACCAGATGGTGTCGTTACAAGTACGATCTCTAGTTATTATAAAGTAACAACTTCCTTAACTTGATTTGGTTCTGAGTATCGAGGCAAGTCCTCCTAATATGCTCCACTCATGAGTGAGCTTCGTAATCCTGAAATCTACTTATGTGAATACTCTTGTTGGAAGATTATATGGAGATAGTTATGTCTATCATTATGTGTTGGTCACTAAAATATAGTTGTGAGGCTAAAAGTGACTTTTGTTAATCATTTCGGTGAGTTTGATATATTTTTAGGATAATTGATTTCAATTGTGAATTATATGCCCTACCGGTATGAGGGTTCATTATGTGTTATGATTTTGTTTAACGAAAATTATTTAAAAGAAGAAAATGAAATGTTTCGATTTGCACGATGTGCATATTACTTGTGATTCAAAACTGAGGACGAGATCCTTGCATTTTAATATGATTGGATATGTTTAAACCGGGCTACGAGCCGCAGTGAAAGTTATATAAGGATGAGAACCTTGTGATGAAACTTTATGTGTTTAAATTCTCCCTTGTGAAATTAAATTTGTACTATAGTACTTATAGGGAGTCATACCTGTTAGGTTTATTTAAAAATTCATGTATGAATTTCTCTGTGCATAATTTGCCAAATTCGTGTTGTAATTATGGAATTTTAGCTTACGAGGCGAGTGCCCAGGTGGCATAAAAATATGACTCGTTAATTTGGGTAAATAATTATGAGGTTTTCATGTCTCGTGTCTCATTGTTAGTAAAGTGGAGGGTTAGAACGAGACTTTTGTTAACATGAGGTTAATTGGCGATGTTGTAATCGATTATGAACAACTATTAAGATCAGAGATGTGGTTATGGGCATACATATGATGTGTTTCATATCCAGATATCATTATGATAATGCAGTGCTTGTAATGCTGAGATTAGTGTTATTGATATACACATTGTGGTGCTTTGTTGGGTTGTGGATATGTTGTTAGGAGTTATTTTGGTGTTGCTCTAGCAGGTGGATATGCCCAGTTACAGGGAAAGCTCTGCCGAAATTTCTGAAAACATTTAGGAGTTAGTAAAATTTGGGGGATTGAGATATGCGAAAGAAGAGATAAGTTATGTTATATGTTTGAGGGCGGACTCTACTTCTCATTCAAGGGCGAATGATCCTATGTGAGGGAGAATGTAACACGCCCGGAAAAATTTTAAAGTACTTCAACACTATCAAGAAAGTTGATGTGTGCATAGGCACGAGTTGCTATAGCCAGTTGAGACTAATACCGTGCGTTGATGTAAAAATCAGACATTTTGAAAATATTTGGAGTGTAAGAAATTGGCTTTAAAATTTATAAGTATGGATAAAAGAAATAATCTCAACTGAGATGGTGTTGTCGAACCCATGTTAAATTGCGGAACGTAGAATCACCCGCGAGTATGTGTGTAAGAATACACTCAATAATTTAATGTCCTCAGAAAGATTCTTGGCACGTTCGAGGACGAACGTATGTTTAAGAGGTGGAGAATGTAACGACCCGACTTGTCATTTTAAGAATTAACGCCTCGTTCAATGACTTAAGGTCTCGAGCAGCTTCGTAATATGTATTATGACCCGCGGGTGTGGTCGAGTTTTATTTTCGGAAGATTCGAAAATAAATTGAAAGAACAATTCTTATTTACAAGCTTAAATGGAAAGAGTTGACCGGAGAGTTGACTTTTGAGAAAACGACCCTGGAATGAAATTTTGATAATGTCAATAGTTTCATATGGTGATTTCGGAATTAGGCGTATATCCGGATTTGGATTTGGAAGTCTGTAGGACAATTCGACTCATTTTGGTGAAAGTTGAAAAAATAGACGATTTTCGGAAAGTTCGATCGAAGGTTGAATTTTTTATAACGAGGTCGGAATCTGATTCTGAAAATTGGAATAGGTCCGTTATGTCATTTATGACTTGTGTGCAAACCTTGAGGTCAATCGGACTTGATTCGATAGGTTTCGACATCGAATGTAGAAGTTGGAAATTTCATAATAGACTAAAGTTTTAAGTGAGTTTGCACAAGACCCAACTTCAAATGAGCATAACTCTCATGATACGAAGTGTTATATGGTGTATTACCTATCAAATGAAAGATCTTTGAGTCTAGTTTTTAACGCCTAAATCCCTTTATCATTTGAAATTACTACAAGAAGTTATGACCAAATTACCAAAGGCTGGCAGCATGCGATTCTGCGACCATTATGTGATCGCAGAAGTGGTTATGCGACCGCAAACTGGTCGCAGAATAGACCAAAGCAGACCAGTTCTAGGCACCGATTTTTGCGATCATTCTGCAGCCCGCATACCCATTCTACGATCTATTATGTGACTGCAGACCTGCTTTCGAAGGGTTAATTTTGCTATTTTCATAACCCACCCCAATTTTGATAAATAGGCTTTGGGTCTTATTTTGGGGTATTTTTCTGAGGGTTTTAGAGAGAGGTAAGAGCATTTTAGAGAGAGAAGGAGGGAACCTAACATTCTAATCATCCAATCTTCAAGAATCAAGGAAGCTAATCACAAGATCTTCATCTAAGAGGTAAGATTCAACCCCTAGTCTTCAAAATTCGAGTTTGGGGTAAAAGATTGGTGATTGGGAGTATGATTCTTGGGTGTAAGAGTATTATGCATATATGCTTATACCAATAAGGTTTGTGGGAAGATTGTTGAGATCAAATAAGTAAATACTGGGTTGTGGAATGAAGGAAATCTTGTAGAAGAACCTTGTAACCAAATTTGCACACCTAGTATTTGATAAAATGCTCAAATGAGCTGAAACCATGAAAATCTTCCTAATTATGGTTCACTTTTTTTTATATTTCTAAATAGATTGAAGTTGCTAGGATTTTCGGAACCTTGTAGTAATGTAAGGAAAGCTCAAGAAAGATTGGAGTCGTCCGAAGATCAATTCACGTGAGAAAGCTATTTTGGAATATCGGCCTAACTTTAAAAAGGTAAGTATCTTGCCTAACCTTGAGTGGGGGAATTACCCCTTAGGCATTGAGTCTTATGTAGAAATTATATAATTGAAACCATGTACGTGAGGTGACGAGTACATACTTGGTTTATATGTGCAAATTACATTGATTGAAATTCGTAGGCGCCTTATGTATTAAATTAGAAGATTGTTGGAACTTAGTAAATCCTTGATTTGTCACGCCTTATTCCTTGTTTGTTGAATTTGTATTTTATATGATAATTTGGTGTTATTGTCACTTGAATTTTTATGTGAATTCCATGTGTTGTTGATTTGATATTTCTTGAAAATAATCACATTATGGATTTTTTCATCTGCAAATAATCTATTATGTAAGTTTGAAAGGAGGCATTAATCTATTTGCCAAAAATTTGGATTAAAGAAGGCGTTGTTCCTTGATGAATTACTTTCAAGTTCATATTATTGCCATTGGTATTGAGTTATAAAGGCCGTAAATGATATTTGAGACAAAGTGCTAAATTATGAAATATTATTTTGTTGAGTTGTTCTCTCCCAGATATGTTTGTTAAGATCTTTGTGCATGTTATGGTCGAGCCACAGGCTCCTTATTGTGGAAAATGATATATTATTGATTTCTGTGGCAAGTTGAAATATTTGAGCACTTGAGGTCTAATTTGCGATATGTTTTGATATTTGAGCACTCGATGTGCAATTTGTGATATGTTGTAATATTTGAGCACTTGAGGTACCATTTATGAGATGTTGTGATATTGGCACATGATATCGTTGGGAGGATTATTCGGGCGTTTGCACGAGATTTCTGCCGTATTATTGTTACTATTGATATATGCACATGCGGCGTGACAAGGCGAGCTATATATGTGGGTTTGCGCATGTGGCGAGACAAGGTGAGAATATTATTATGCGTGTGCGGCGATACAAGGCGGGCATTTACTTTATTATTGCGCACGTGGCGAGACAATGTGGGCTATGTCGGGGATTGATTTGTGATGACTTGTGATGGCCTGGGGGCATTGTCGTTGTTGATATTTATGATTTGGGACCACGAGGCGGTATCTCGGGAGTGCCCTTTGTTGATTTTTTTCTATGGTTGCACTTGCCTTTAGTTATTTTATTTTTGCGTGATATGTAAATTCTTGTGTTCTTCCGTGATGTATTATTTGTTTTTATTATGTGTTTTGTATTCCTTGTTGTATTGTGTTGACTTTGACTTTTTCTACAAGGCTCTGAAGATTTATGTTTATGGTTTTTACTAGTTTTTGAGATTTGAGTTGTTTCGAATAAAAGAAATTGATATTATGTTTTAATTTAATAAATTTTACATCCAAATTAGTAGTCATCGGATACTTCATTTTAATTGAAATATCATTTTCTTCACCCAAACGAGTTCAAAAATAAACTCATTTCTTTGATGATTTCTTACTTGGGTTAAAAAGAAAATTGTAAACTTACTTTATTGAAAATAAATTAATCCTGCGGATCTTATATACATTGATATATTGGCACGTGAATTGTCCGTGCAGTTGTGATATGAAATGTGGGCACGAGGTGTCGTGGTTAAATGATGATGATATTTGGCACGTGAGTTGTCCGTGCTGTTGTGATAGAGAAATTGGCACGAGGTGCCGTGGAAATATGAAAGTGGGCCGAGACCCGTATTTTATAATTTTGAAATGTTGTGTGAGAGGGTGACTTTATTCGAAAGAGTTTTATTCGAAAGAATTTTATTTGAAAAATATTTGTTTGAAGGAAATAGATTTGAAAGAGATTTATTTGAAAGTATTATATCATGAAGATTTCTATTTGAAAAACATATAGGCGAAAGATTTATATTGGAAGGACTTGATTAATTAGTTGTACTTGTATTCATTATTTATTGCGCAATATTTATGGTGTTCTTATCGCCCTGCTGTGTATATCACTAGTTGATTATTGTTGCCATCATTGTTATTTATTTCCTATTATTTTTGCATACTATATTGTACAGGTTATTAGACTAGTGAGTGTCTCGACTGTACCTTGTCACTACTCCACTGAGGTTAGTCTTGATACTTACTGGATATCGAACGTGGGGTACTCATACTACACTTCTGCACATTTTTGTGTAGAGACAGGTGTTGGAGATATCGGACTCGGACAGAGTTAAAGTGTGATCACAAGGATTCAAGATAGAGCTGCTTGATCGTCGCAGTCCCTTGGAGTCTTTCCATTTAACTGTACTGTTAATTATTAATCAAACAGTATTGAGTATTCGATCCACGAGATTATTCCATGTATTCAGTTAGAGTTCGTGACTCAGTATTACCAGTCTTGGGAGGTTGTTATATTTTTAATTATTTCCGTTGTTGGTTTATATAAAACAAACATGGCTTGAATTGTTATTATAATCGGCTTACTTAGTCTTAGAGACTAAGTGTCATCACGACGCATGTGGCGGGATTTTGGGTCGTGACATTACCGTACATATGAGTCCAAAAGTACAGGTTACAACTGAAGCTACCGAGCTTAAGTTGCGGTCTAACATTGGCCCCAAGTCCTCCAGACTGGCCCATTACCGAAATACAAAATACATATCACGAATCTTGTCATGGAATCACAAGTCGGTGATACACAATTAATACCGGGAGTTCATGTGCGTATACGAATGCATTGAAGGAATTCAAAGAGTTATGTTTTAAGCTGAATCAATTTCGCGCGATAGAATATAAGAAGGGAAATTTTCCTAAGGGTTCGGCAGCCTCTCAAAGATAAGTACAAACGTCTCCGTACTGATCCGCAAGACTCCACTAAACCTGCTTATGACTCGTGAGACCTATGTAACCTAGAGTTGTGATTCCAATTTGTCACGACCCAAAATCTAACATGTCGTGATGGCGCCTATCTCAATACTAGGCAAGCCGATAACATCAATAACCCCCTATTTTCTTTAAGTTTGAAAACATAATATTTAAATACAAAATAAAATCCCACAAATACTGATACGAACACTCCCCCAAAACCTGGTGTCTGAGTACATGAGCATCTATTATGAATACAACTCTGAAAAAATACGGTCTATAATAGTCTGAGACCAAATACAGTAAACAAGGATATAGAGAAGGAGAGGCAATCTCTGCGAAATACGGTAGCTACCTCTAAATCTCCGGAAAATCAACTGTGTGAGAGAATCAACACCCGCTATATTCGGAAATACCTGGTTCTGCACACAAAGTGCAGGGTGTAGTATGAGTACAACCAACTCAGCAAGTAACAATAATAAATATGGAACTGAAGATAGTGACGAGCTACACAGTTACAGTTTATTTTCAGTAACTCCAGCAGAGAGTAGACACGCTTTCAAATCCAGCAGTTTAAGTCAAATCAGTGTTATACAGTTCAAGTTCATGCAATCCGGATATAAAATCTTTTAGAGAATTTCATAAAAATAACATATAGCAACTAAGTGCAACAACAAATGAGAAGCAAGTACAGCCTCTCAGGACAACAGTCACTCACTGGGCTCCCAGCCCTCAGCACTTACACTCAATGGGTACCCGCGCTTACTGGGGGTGTACAGACTCCGGATGGGCTCCTACAGCCCAAGCGCTATAATTCGCACGGACAACTCATGTGCTATAAGATCAATAACTGGATCCGCATAGACAACTCACGTGCTGCACTGACAACTCACATGCTATAGTATAATATCTCGATCCGCACAAACAACTCATGTGATGCACGGACAACTCACGTGTTATAGTATAATATCTCACAATCAGGCCCTCGACCTCGCTTAGTCATAAATCTCTCCAGTCTCTCGGGCTCTCAACAATCATGAAACCAGCCCAAACTACAATGATATGATGCATCAATAATGAACAATAGAGACTGGGATAAAATAAATAAGTAAATTGTGACTGAATACAAAACAACAATTAAGCAGATAGTTCAACATATACACGACCTTTGTGAGTCCCAACAGTACCGATATATAGACTAAACATGGTTTCTATCATGACTTACAGTCAAATTTTCACAACACATAGAAAGCACATAGCTAACAACAAGTTATTCAACTTTACAGTTTCTACAGGACGGACCATGTCACAATCCCCTCGGTACACGCCCACACGCCTGTCACCTAACATATGCGTCACCTCTAAAATAATCACATGATACCAAAATCCGAGGTTTCATACCCTCAAGACCAGATTTATAACAGTTACTTACCTCAAACCGCGTAATTCTTTATTCTGCTATGCCCTTGACACGAGAATTGTTTTCCGAAAGCCTCATATCTAGTCACAATTAATTTGATTCAGTCAATACCAATTATTGTAATTAATTCCATAAGAAAATACTAATTTTTTAATAAAAATTCGAAATTAACTCAAAAATCGCTCGGGGGACCCACGTCTCGGAACCTGATAAAAGTTACAATATATGAACGTTCATCCAACCACGAGTCCAACCATACAAATTTCACCAAATTCTGACATTAACTCGACCCTTAAATCTTCAATTAAAGTCATTGAAGATTGTTTACCATTTTCAACTCAATTTTTACCCATTTAAACTCAACAATCTTTCCCTATACCTTATTGATATGTATAAATAATACTATTACACCCAATAATTATACTCTTAATCACCCATCTTTACCCAAACTCGAAATTGAAGACTAGGGGTTAGAACCATACATCTTGGGTGAAGTTCTTCTTATATTTCCTTGTTGGATTTCAAAGTTTGAATAAGATCTTGATGAACAAAGTACTTGAGCTTCTTCCTCTCTCTAGAACACTCTCTCTTCTATCTAAAAATGTCAGATTTTTGCTCTAAAATGAGTCCTAAAGCATATTTATCAAAATGGGGTCGGGTTATGAAAATAAAAAAATTAAACCTTCGAAAGCAGGTCTGCGGTTGCATAATGGGTCGCAGAATGGGTATGTGTGTCGCAAAATGGTCACAAAAATCGGTGCTCAGAACTGGGCTGTTTTGATCCATTCTATGACCAGTTTGCGATCGCAGAAGTACTTTTGCGATCGCATAATTATTCTGTGATCGCAGAATTGTCGCAGAATCTCATTTTTCTAGCCTTTGGTAATTTGGTCATAACTTCTTGTAGGAATGTCCAAATGACGAACGGTTTGAAGCGTTAGAAACAAGACCCAAAGATCTTTCATTTGATACGTAATACACCATATAACACTTCATATCATGAGAGTTATGCTCATTTGAAGTTAGGTCTTGTGCGAATTCACTTGAAACTTTAGTCTATTATGAAATTTCTAATTTCTACATTCGATGCTGAAACCTATCGAATCAAGTCCGATTGACCTCAAATTTTGCACACAAATCATAAATGACATAACAGACCTATTTCAATTTCCAGAATCAGATTCCAACCCCGATATAAAAAAGTCGACCCCCGGTCAAATTTTTAAAAAATTCAACTTTCGTCATTTTAAGCCTAATTCCACTACGGACCTCTAAAGAATTTTCCGAACAAGTTCCCAAGTCCATAATCACCATACGGAGCTATTGGAATCATCAAAACTCTATTTCGGGGTCGTTTACACATAAGTCAACACCTGGTCAACTATTTCAACTTAAACTTTCAACATGAAATTCATTCTTCCAAGCTAACTCCGAAATACCTTAAAATCAAAACTGACAATTCACACAAGTCATAATACCTCGTAGGAAGTTATTCAAGATCTCAAATAATTGAAAGGAGCGTAAATGCTTAAAATCACCGGTCGAGTCATTACACCACCACTTCCAGTTAAACTCCCAGAGGAAATTCCGGTGATGATATCTAATCGGACGGCGTCAACTTGCAGCACCGTGCTTTGAAAGTTCAGGCGGCTCAGAAAAATAGACGCCTCACCAAGACTTCTAAAACGTACCGCTGATTATTTCTCTAACGTCGTGAAACCCCTTATTGATGCGTTCCGTTCTAACTTCACCATTGCCCCGCCATTTTTGTTACAGTTGTGAATGTAATTTTAGCACCTGTTTTGTTGCAGAGCAAGAAAACTCTGAAATTTCTAAAAAATAGTGAATGGGCCGGCGAGAGTTTTATATATTTATTTATTTTGTTCAAAAGTTTTTGAGTCAAAAATCCATGTGGCGTTTTGTCATTAGTTATTTTTGCCAAGTTAACGCGTGTGAAGTTCACGCATTACATTTTGTGCATTGATTAGTAGGTGTTTAATTGTTACAATTTATTGAAGTTAGCGTGTCTAATAGTAACGTTAAAAAAGTGTCCTGCGGAAAATTAACGTTAAAAAAGGGGTTATTTATGTATTTGGCCAAAAATATAAACTCCTGAAAAGGATGAATATTAATCCTATGTTGCTAGCTTAAGAAGAAATCGTGTCTTACATAAATCCTCGGGTGCTTTATTATGATTTTTTGCTTTGCGGGACTTATCAAAGTTATTTAATTGCCTTCTTAATTTTTTGATTAATTAACATATGCTTGATATAATTAAGTAAAATGATAAGATCATATTTATATATCTCTTTATCTCCTCTTAAATTAGATTATTTGAACCTGAAGTACAATTGTCAAGTTTTTTTTCAAAAGTTATTTGGAAATTTGAAAAATAAATTACTAATTTGATGAAGTTGAAAAAGAATTAAATTGAATATTTTCTTTAAACAGTTAATTAAGAGCTCCATTATTTATTTAATTTAATATAAAAAATTTGCTGCCTTTGCTAGTTTTCAAATTACGGTTAGGCTATTCTATGTATAATTTTGGTCGTTTCCTTCCATTACGTTATATATGCACATCCTCTCAGAAAATATGACACGTAAACATTTATTTTTAGTATTATAATATTATAATATTGTATAGGGTAAATGTAAACATTTATTTTTGGTATTATAATATTATAATATTGTATAGGGTAAATGTAATTGATTTTGATTTCCTGAATATTAGAATTCTCTGTGTAGTCGTTTAAGTAAGGAAAAATTTAATAAATAAAGTTTTAGTTGAGTTCAAAATGCTAAATATTAGAAAAATAATTAAATGACTATTTTGTCTAGCGTGAACTATATTTAAAAGGGTAAAAAAATAAACGACATTTTGCTAAGGACATTCGTGTTTTTAATATAGTATAGATATAGATATAGCTTATGCGTTTGTTCAACCACTTCAGCAATCATCAATTTATTTAAGTATATAAAGTATATTTTGACATAGGCGAACACAGGACCCCCTCTTATGTACTCAGTATCCTCACTCAGGTTTGCCCCACCGCATGGGATTCGCCTAGACTCAGCACTGAGGTTTACTTCGCCTAACCGGGATTTGCCTAAACTCAATTGAACTCTGACTCACCATCGGTAAGGCTGACACAAGAGTGGCTCTGATGCCATATGTAACAGCACAAACCGCTAGTGATACTGTCCACCCTGGGTCTAGGTCATCACAGGTTTAAAACACGTCACTAGGGTCTATGGCTTGTTAAATTATATATCCAGTATCTCTCTTGTGTTTTGCCGATGTGGGACTACGTCTAAAGTCTGGGGTGTTACAGCGACGGGAGGCACTAGTAATTTGCTCAATCAGTGCTGCCTAAAGGCTTTTAGTATTCTCAGGATGCCAAGTGATTTAAATCAACCATTTTCAGGACACACACACACACACACACACACATATATATATATATATATATATGACGACCCAAGCTAACCCTGTCGTGATGACGCCTATCATGGAACTAGGCAAGCCGACTCATTTCCAAAACAAACCAATATTTTTATTTACTCTTAAATAATTTCAAGGTCAATTAACATAAAAACCTTCGTAAAAGAGTTCAAATAAAAATAAAAGTGCGAAAAAAAAAGCCCGACATCGGGGTGTCACTAATCATGAGCATCTACTACAATTTGTCTGAAAATATCAAGAACTAACATAGTCTGAAAAATAGCTAAATACAACTAAAGAAAGATAGGAGGGAGAAGAGCAGGGCTGCGATCGCCAGGCAGCTACCTTACTATTCCCGAGAAAATCTGCAACCGGAATAGTCAATAGCCTCTACCGTGTCCAGCTACACCTGGATCTGCACACAAGGTGCATGGAGTAACGTGAGTACGCCAAATCAGTAAGTAACAACAATAAATAAAGACTGAGCAGTAGTGACGAGCAATAAAGCATATAAAGTTCATATCATGAAATCTCAGTAAAATACCACATGCTTTAAAAATTCAGGGTTTGAATCAAAACATCTCGTTTAAGCCTATTTATAGTAAAAAAATCATTTAAAGATATTTTTCAACAGTTTTCAAACAAAGGCTCAATGCAAATATGAATAAAAATGATAAAATCATAAACGGCCCCTCGGGCAAAACATTACTCATATACAGCCCCTCTGACAAACCTCACAGTCACTCATGCCTCTCGGGCATACCTCACAATCACTCATGCCACTCGGGCATACCTCACAATCACTCATACCTCCCAGTCGCTCAGCACTCGGCACTCACACTCAGTAGGTACCTACGCTCACTAGGGGTGTGTAAAGACTCCGGAGGGGCTCCTTCAGCCCAAGCGTTATATCAAGCCAAATCATGGCATAAATCACTCAGGCTCTCAGCCTATATCAAACATGTTGCGGCGTGCAGCCCGATCCCATAAATATTCTCACAAATCAGGCCCTCGGCCTCACTCAGTCATAAACCTCTCAAGCCACTCGGGCATTTTAATAAAAACAGGGTACTCAGCCCAAAACAACATTTATATACATCAAACTAGAGTAAGAAAAACTGAGTTATACAGTAAACAAGTATAACCATGACTGAGTATAGGTTTTTAATCGAAAACAGCGATAGGATAGTAAGAAAAAGGCCCCTAAGGATCCAAACAGCACTGGCACAAGGCACAAACATGGCATTCAACCTAATTTACAGAAACTCGTTTCTAAAACTCATAAGTATCATATAGTTTCAACAAAATATGCAACTTTACAGTTTCTACGGGACGGACCAAGTTACAATCTCCAATAGTGCACACCCACATGCCCGTCACCTAGCATGTGTGTCACCTCAAAATAGTAGAATGATACGAAATTCGGAGTTTTATACCCTCAGGACTAGATTTACAATCGTTACTTACCTCAATCCGGTCAAATCTCTACCCCCGCGATGCTCTTGCCTCTCGACTCGGCCTCCAAATTCTCATAATCTATTCACAATCAATACAATACCATCAATATATATATGCTAATGGAATGAATTCCACAAGAAAAACTATCAAATTAGCCCAAAATCCAAAATTGGCTCAAACCCGGCTCCGGGCCCACGTCTCAAAATCCGACAAAATTTACAAAACTAGAAAGCTCATTCACTCACGAGTCCATATATACGAAATTTATCAAAATTTTGACATCATTTGGTCCCTCAAATCCTTAAATTAAACTCTCCAAATCTCAAGCCTAACCCCTCATTTTCACTAATTACATGATTAAATAATGGAAAGTCACCATATATACGAGTATTAGGGCTCAAGCAACTTACCTCACTGATAGCCCTTGAATCACCCTTCAAATATCACTCCAAAAGCTCCAAAAACCGACTTGAAAATGGTGAAAATTGAACTAAATTCGCGAAGTGTTCCATTTATGGTTTCTGCCCAGGCTTTTCGCACATGCGGACCATTTCTCGCTTCTGTGCCACCGCACCTGCGAAAAAATCTATCGCAGATGCGGAACTCACTTAGGAGCCCAGGTTCCGCATCTGCGGCCCAAAATCTCGCGCCTGCGAAAGCATACCTGCGTATTTTCTTCCGCTTTTGCGAAGCCTGCCAGAGTCCTCCTCTCCGCATCTGCGCCCCAGGTCTCGCACCTGCGCATCCTTCCTAGCCCAACACTGCCCGCACCTGTGGACTCCCCACGCGCACCAGCGACCACGCACCTACGACTCCCCCTTCCGCAGGTGCGAAAATATCAGTAGCAGCAACTTCAGCTGCATTTTTCAACTTCAACAATTCCGTTAACCACCCAAATTCACCCTGAGGCCCTCGGGACCTCAACCAAAAATACTAACAAGTCATATATCAACATACAAACTTAGTCGAACCTTCGTATCACTCAAAACAACATCAAATCCTCAAATTACCCTAGGGTTCAAGCCTAATAACTTCTAAACTTCCAAATTCGACAACCGATGCCGAAACCAACCAAACCACGTCCGAATGACCTCAAATTTTCCACACACTTCACAAATGACACTACGAACCTACTCCAACTTTCGGAATTCCATTCCAACCCTGATATCAAATTTTTCACTGCCGACCAAAAATTGCCAAATTTTCAATTTCGCTAATTCGAGCCTAATTCTACCACGGACCTCCAAATCACATTTCGGACGCACTCCTAAGTCCACAATCACCTAACGAAGCTAATGGAACTATCAGAATTAAATTCCGAGATCCTTTACACATATGTCAATATCCGATTGACTTTTCCAACTTAAGCTTCTACTTTAGAGAGTAAGTGTCTCATTCCACTCCGGACCCAAACCAAGCAACCTGATACAACATAATACAGCTAAATAACACATAAAAAAGCAAAAATAGAGAAAGCGGGGTTATAACTCTCGAAACGACCGTCGGGTCATTACAATATATATATATATATATATATATATATAAGTACAAAATTTCTGACGATATTTTTTGAAGTCTGATAACTCGTCAAAGTTACACATATGTCCGCCTCTATCTACAGGTAATCCCATGAAAAATCTCTAATCACATAAAATGGAAAAATTTAGATGGATATGCTGCTAGGTAGGGGTGTAGAAACCGAACTGGAAAATCGCACCAAATAGAAAAGTCAAATCAAACCGATTAAAAAACCCGACTAGGTTTGGTTTGATTTAGTTTGGTATTTAGTAAAACAATTCGAACCAAACCGACTTATAAATATATAATTTATATATAAGATTTATATATATATATATATATATATATAGATTTTATATAGAATGTTCTTTAAAACTGTCTAGAAATATTTTGGATTCTCTTATGTGATATAATATTTAATAGAATATGAAGTGCTCCATATTTATTAACCTTAAATAATGGATTGTATGATCATTTTCTTATCAAGTGTTGCTGAAATGCGTCAATTTATTTGTTCTTCCATATTCATATGTCAAGATCTATTAAATTTTTATATCTTTTTTCGAATTTGAAGTGATTATTATTATTTAGGTATCGTATTGATTTTTATGTTTAATTACTAAATTTGATTAACCTTAAAAGTGTACATCAACAAAAAAAAATTGTCAGATGACTAAAAAGATAACTATCATGTGTTACTAAGTAAATTTTCCCACAAGAATAATTTAATAGATAATATGTTTGTTAATTTTTTAAATTTTTACTAAATATACATTTACTTATCAAAAATGTAACAAAGTAAAATTGAAATAATATTTAAGTAACAAAAATCCGAAAAACCCGACAAAACCAACAAAACCGAACCAATCCAAACCGATATAATTGGTTTGGTTTGGTTTTGATAAAAACTGAACCAACCTGGTCCATGTACACCCCTACTGCTAGGTATAGGTTTGTACAAGTTTGTTTTAGTAATACATTAGCTTCAGATATTTCAATTCTTAAGGTTGTTAAAAAAATTATATTTTGTAGGTCACATACTCACGTTAAGTGCATGCAAATAAAGAACAAGCTCTAAAGGACAAGAAAGTTTCAGTTTGTGTATGCACTCAACAATAATAACGATATGCTCGGTGTATTTCCATGAGTGATTTGGAAAAGGTAGTATGTATGTATATTTTATTTTTATCTTGTGCAAGTAAAGAAAGTTACTTCCGATAGACACTCGGCTTAAGTAAGCATAATCACATTATTAAAAAAAATGAAAATAATAGTGAAAAAGTCATGAAAAAAAAAGAGAGTAGCAGCAACGAGATAATAGCAAATCGGAGCAGAAGCGGCGTAGGTAACAATAGAAATCAAGAATAAGACAAAACTAATTGTTTTGAATTCTCATGCTGGGAATAACGAAAATTAGTCGCAACAAGACTGAGACTGAAGAATAATGCGGTCTTTCCTCTGTATCCTAACTTTATAGTGGAAATAAAGGAAAAGATGAAATAAAACAAAGATTAGACGAGAAAAAATGCTTATTCTTGGCCACAAAAGTATTTTAGTAATCGAAAAGCTTACATATGCAACGAAACAAGTAATTCTATTATTTAAATTCGTATATATGTAATTGTAAGGTAATTTTTCTAGGGCCAGACAAATATTTTTGTGAGGAAGATAGGATGATGAATTCTGATTAGAGTTAGAGCCTTTTTTGGCTAAGTTTTTGGGAGCCCTAAATTTTTATTTTTTTTAAAAAAAAAGTACTTTTTGAAAAATTTAAGGTATTTGGCTAAAAAGAAAAAGTATTTTTGAGCAGCAACGGAAATAGTTTTTCTACTTTTTGGAAGAAGCTACAAATTCTAGCTTCTTCCAAAAAGAAGCAAAAAATTAATTTGGTCAAGACAAAATAACCTTACAATAAATTTAGATTTTCTAAATTCTCTCTCATTAATTTAATATTTTTCTTTTCTTTTTTCTTTTTGCTTTTTTCTTTTTTCTTTTTATTTCTACTATACAAATTTTCACTTTTTATTTGACTCATGTTTTTATTCTCTTTCTCTTATTCCTATTAGTAGATTTTAAATTTTTATTGAATGATGCATTTTGATATATTTAAATTATCATGTAAACAATAAGTACCACACTCAATATTATTGCTTTGGAATAACTATATTTTATATTGATTGAAATTTTTAATTTATATTTTTACTTTACGTTTTATAACAATTTGGCCAAACAGACTTTCAATTCCATAATCAACATTCACCAATATTCAATGAGAAAAGGAAAAGACAAGTAGGATTAGTTGCCAAAGTAGGTTCAAAAAACACAAATTCACCTTTACATAAGAAACTAAAAAGGCATCTAAATAATTGTGTAATAGTAGTTGGTAAAAACTTAACCACATCAAGACTTTACACTAGACTAATATACTTATCGTAATATATTTATTACAATGAAGTAATTTAATAATGTAAAAATACATATTAATTCATTATGTTAATAGCAAAAGGGCCGGTTGGAATACACTACTCCATAAGATTTCCTTTTTAGATTGAAAAGCAGCCATTTGAGTCAATCAAAAGACCACCTTTTTACTATTTGATTTACTTTTGCTTTCATCAAATTAAAACCACCCAATTTTATGGATCATGGATTTGGGGCCAAAAACTTAAGACATTTAATTCTAGTTTAGTGTCAGTTTCACACTTAACGAAAAGAAAGAAGGCCTCTGTAGGTGGACTAGGAAGCACAATTGGGTCCACCAACATTAACAATTTAAATGGCTGTTGGTTTCAGATCGGGGAAGTGCACAAATACTCTATTATTGGATCGCGGTTTATGTTAAAGTTTTTGTAAATTTATTCATTGTGACACAACTTTAAACATATTGAAGTAGTAAAATTTATAACTGAAGTTATAAATCTTGTCTAAAGTTGGAGGTCACATACATGAAGAACTTCATTCAATTAGGATTAAAGTTCAAGCATTTTTACATGCACTTTAATTTAGCTGCATCCTGCATATAGCCGAAGTGCAGCAATTTTTGCCTGCAACAAAATAACATATGACTGAAGACTGACGTGCACCCATTTTTGCCTGCACTATAGACACACTTAAGTGCATGCAAAAAAAATAGTTATACTTCAGTCATATGTGTCTTAACACATTTGTTTAGTCAATCAAAAATAATTTTAGCGGTTAGTTAAATATAGAAAAAAATAAGTAATGAAGTATAATATATAAAAATATATATTTGTCGGCTATTATTTTCAAGGATAATTAGATTATGTAAAAATTCCTTTTTTTTCATTTTCCCTTTTTCTTGTGGAGAGGGAAGAGGGGGTTAGTAGGGGTATGGAAAGTGGAAACAAAGAGATAAGTTATAAAAGACCGAGTTATAGTTTCTAAACAGTAGGAACCGGTTCGATTTCCGACGTCGTCTTTATATATTCTTCCCTCTTAAATTCCTATTCCTTATAGTATTTTATTTACTATTTACTACTCCCTCTGTTTCAATTTATGTGAATCTATTTGACTGAGCACAAAATTTAAGAAAAGAGAGAAAATTTTTGAACTTGTGGTATAGAATGAATTACATATATTTTATGTGGCTATAAATCATTGCATAAAGGTAAATTGTTTCCAAATAAGAAAATAAGTTATTCTTTTTGACACAGACTAAAAAGGAAATAAGTTCATATAAACTGAAAGAGAGGGAATACTGGGATAGTTCTGGAATTTGGCGAATTATTAGCTTTGAGCCTGCTGTACCAGACTTTTGTACTATTCCTCCGTCTGAACAGAAGACCAACTTATGTTTGTCTAATTACCCGTGTGCCCTTGGTGAGATCTTTGGCTTTCCTGATCTTGTGGCCCCAGCCTGACTTCATCCTTGCAAGTTGCAGCCTTTGTGCTTTTTACACTCCTTTTGGACGTAGTGTATATTTTCTATAAAGATGTCTCTATTTACTTATAGAAGTTTTAAATTGTACTAAACAAAGAAAAAACCATTCCTTATTAAATTTAAATCCATGAATAACCGACAAAAATACATATATATATATATGCTTTAAATTTTTTTTGTTTAAAAAAATTGCTCAAATCTTTATTTGTTCTTCTTATATAAGGGAGAATAATGGAGAGCTTATTAATACTTTTATCATTACTCTTTAAGTATATAAAAAGATTGGAGATTGTTCAAACTCTTTTTCCTTTTGGTTTCTCGAGCATAAAAACCCTTTTTTTAGTTAAATAATTTTGAAATGAACGATTAAAGAATTGCTAATTACTATTTAAACTTGATTGAGCAAGAGATGTTTGTATTTTATTTTATATAATCTCAACAAAAATAGAAAATAAATAGCATATAAAAATACTGAAAAAAGAGAGAATAACGACATTATATTCAGCTTAGAAACAATTCAAGATTCGCATCACTTTTTTCTCAAGCGAAAATTATCATTTAAGTGATGTAGATGCACATAAGCACTTCATTTGTAAATGATATTTAAAGGTATAAAAGTTAAATAAAATGCAACAAGTTGGATTCTTTATCTCAATATCTTACAATATATTTGATCCATGTGCTAGACCACTGATTTTGACATTAAATAATTTTCTCTTAGTGAGAACACACTATATGAATTGTTGCGTTCTTTATATATGTTTTTTTTATAAGGTAAAATTTTATTAAAAGGTACCAAGATGGTATAAAATTACAAACATCCAAACTAATACAACAAAGCGACTATATTCCTCCTAGCTCCTCTAGAAAATTCATATATTATTTCATATTTTCCATTACATGTCTTTTACATTAGAAATACAAGTTTAATAAGCATCGGTTTTTAATCTTGGATACATGTTGCCTTTCCCCTTCAAAGCAAATCCTGTTTCTTTCCAACCATATTGTCCAGAACACACACAGAGGAATTGTTATCCATACTATCTGTTGACTCTTTGCCACTTTTTGTTGTTGCCATGTCTCCAACAAACTCTTTACACGGGAAGGCATTATCCACTTGACATCATATATATTTAGGAAGAACTCCCAGCACCGCTTTGCCACTTTACAATGGATGTTGCGTTCTTTGTATATATACATGGACATATATTGAGGGTATTATATCAAAACTGATTCTAATTCTAAAAGCCTCAGTCACAGTATTAATATTTAATTTTTATTTAAAAAGTACTTTTACAGCGAGTTGATGATATAAAGTAATAAAACTATGACTATGAAATCTCATGGTGACTTATTTTGGTTTCTCACTTTCTCTACTAAGACCCGTATTCATGGCATGTTTGTTTATCTAAAATCAGAACAAGAAAAAAGAAAGATGCAATAGATACAGACCGAACGAAGACAACAAATTTTTAATATTTTGGTGAAATAATACTTTCAAAATGAGTACGTATTAGATAATTTATTTGGGTACAGAGGGTTCAATATAATTAGTAGGAGAAACTAAATATGAAATACATCAAATTTTAGTCCCCACGTTAACCGACCAGGTTCGTATACAACTTGTGATTTTCTAATTGTAGAATTTCAAAATTAACATCGTTTCTTATCCGAAAATTTTAACAAGATAAATAATGTAAGACGACAAAAAAATAGAAAATTCCATCTTGTGCTTACGAATTCAGAAAAATCACAAAATTGAGAACTATGGGATCCATTAATGAGAATTTCAGTATATATTAACTAGCAGTTTTACCTACTAATTTTTTGAAAGAATAGTCTATTTAAAGCAGGAGTTCATGCAGGTTTTTTGCCGTTGTAATTATATTAGTATTACTTTATTTATTACGAAGTTTAGCTCTTCGTCAACATACTTGCTTCGTTACAAGGTACTTTTGGAGTTTCATACTTTATCTGCTTTAAAGGTATAGTACATTTTGCTGAAATTGCAAGGGCCCCCTAAATTTTGCATGCCACGTGTCCATTTCCTGACCACGTGGGTCCCGCAATAAGTACATAACAACCTTTTTTGGCTCTCTTTTTACGGCCACGTTATGTGTATATGCCTGACTCATGGTCCCCACGTCCCTCACCCCTTTAGCTCTCTCCTTGTATTCTCCAGGAACTCGTAAAAATACAATTCCAGTCTATTTCGGCTTTGCACCCACAACAATTTCTATTTTCTTTATTTACAAACAATGTTGTTATCATCTTCGTGAAATTTTTTATATTATTTGTAGTCATTTTGCACAATTATTTTTGGCTACCCAAAAGTATTACTCACGTAAAAAGAATCAAAGATTTTGTTATTCATTCCAATTTAAGGTCAACTTTGTTGGAGTAAAGAAAATTATTTTTTACAACGGACTATAGAAAAATAAGATACAAACCTAATACATGCTACATGATTAGACTTGGATACAATAGTCATATGAAAATATTCTGAAATAAGCGATAAGCATACAAAGTTTAATGGTTTAAATAAAAGTATTATCATGCTACATGATTAGACTTGGTACAACTTAGTGTAATAATTGTTGAAGATATTAGCTATTTTACAATGATATTAAAGATAGATTCCCTAATAAAATAAAGGAATGCCATATTGCTAACTGATTTACAAAAATGGAGTAAGAACTTGAAGCATTTTCACAGAGGAATAAAGAGAAAAAAATAATAATTGGCGTCCAGAGCGAAGGGAGATAAGATGATGAAATACTACTTAGAATTATAAGAATAGAATTGAATTATGATATTAACAAAAAGAAATTATTATCATAATGAAAACATAAAATAAATATTAGATGGTTTTGTCACACCTCCTTTTATCCCGAGAGATAGAGAGTTTTTTCAATTAAAGTGATATTATTCGAAATGAGATTATATATTTAATTAGAGTCGCCACTTGGAATAGTTATTATGGTGTCTCAAATCACCGGTTTATTTTAAAATCTCAAATCGAGAAAAATTGACTCTATTTATGGTCCGCGAACACAGAATACCGGGTAAGGAATTATGTTAACCCGGGAGAAGATGTGAGGCACTCCCGAATTCTATGGTTTTAGCACAGTCGCTTAACAATTAATAATTGACCTAATTATCTGAAAAAAATTACATGTTTTAAGACTTATTTGCATTATCGTTTCTATACCGCTTTTAATTATTTGTTTAACCGTTTTTAGTATTTATGGAATTTATCTAAACAAGTCGCGATGTCGCGTACTCATTATTTTGGTACACATTGTGAATCGCGTCACGTGAAACGCACCCGTGATTTACAACATGTTTATTATTATTATTATTTGAAGTTAATGTCAAGTTGCGTGAAACGCACACTTGAGTTGAGATTTATGTATCGTGACCATGCAACGAGAACCGTATATATAGCTACAATGATTTATTTAATCCCGCCTAAAGCAAACTACGATATTTAGAGTTACATTTATTTTCCTAAGTTTGAGATTATTTGAATGTTAGGCGTTATAGAAGTATTATGGAAGAAGCAATGATGTACTCTAGTTTATGAGTAAAATTAAGAATTTTAAAGTGATTGGATCGAGATTGCAACACAAAATAATAAAGGAATTTACACAGATACAACTTACTTATTTAAATAAGTTACAACTATTTTTAGAATATTACATATAATACATTTTTTTAAAATCTACAACATTTCATATCCCTCTCTTAATTAAGTTAATAGTATTGACTCCTTAATTTTAGCATTCATTAACTAAATGGTGCAATATTCAACCTATTTCAAACTTATCACAACTCACTCATTCTCGTTAATATCCAATTATTTCACCATACCATATTGAGAAATCAACATGTATTATCTTCCATAATTTTATGGGTGTAAAATAATTTCTCTTTGCAGTTCAATTTTATCTGCTCGTTTGAGCACTCAGAGGAGTCACCCAAATTACTTATTTATGAAAATAATTGTCCTATCATCCATGGAAGTAGAAATGAGTTGCAAATCCAACAAGAAGAAAATATTACTAATGATTTTGGATTTCAGATCTTCAAACTCATTTTGATCTTTATCGAAAATTAATGGTATTCTTTTCTTCCTCTTTTTCTTTCTTTTGTTCGCTATTAAAGTCAATCAATTGTTAAATACATAGAAATTGACATTCTTGAATTTATTTTTCCGAGACGATGCTGTGAATTAACGTTTTCATTGAAAAATGACAATATTTAATCACGTGATATCAAGGATTAAAGGAAAAATACTAAATTATTTATGTGTGCGTGTGTGTAAAGAGAACGTCGTTTTTACGAGGACTATGGATGGATTTGAGGACTGTATACTAAGTACCATAATATATGCATATAGTATATATGAATACATTATACATATTTTCAAAATATACTTAAGAGCTCTATTATCTATATACAAAATAAAGAACATTGGATTTAAGAGGATTATATATAGTATATTTATATTATGTTCGATATACAATTTCTTTAAGTATATTGTATATTTATTTAGGTATAAAGTAAATTATTTTATTTACATAAGTTAAACCATTATTTCACTAGTATATATATATATATATATATATATATATATATAGTGAAATCTCTCACATATTTTTAAATGACTGTCAAAGGATATCTTTAAGAGATGATTTATTGTATTTGAGCTGTAATCAATTTAGTTAGGCTAAGTTCTAGGGATTTAGAGATTTTTTAAGAACTAATTGGCTGTATTTTAGTTGTAGTCAATTCAGTTAGACGTAAATTTAGAAAATGATAAGGATTTTGTTAGATTTGCTAAAATTTTGGGATCTTTATTGAATGATTTTCTTATATATAGGGAGAGAAAAGAGAGAGAGGAGGCTGAACATATATAATGTATAAATGTTGTATAAAACGTAAATTGAATAACAGTTGTAGAAGATGAAATTTACTCTTTAAAAGTTTGTAATTATGAAACTTTACCAAAATAATATATAACTTTAAAGCCCAATTCACATTATCTAACGATAAAAGCCCACTCATCATTCTTTCAATTAGGCCCAAATTCTGTTTTTATCCCAATTAGCAGATATGGCTCATTTTTCTCTAACATATTTCAAATTGCTCTGTCTCAAACAAAATGAAACAGCATCTTCCTACCACTACATATGATTTTAAATTCACAAAGAACTAAAATATACATCTAAACCCAAAATGCTTAACAATCAAACAAACTAATAATGGAAATTAAACCACCAACAAATCGTCGAAAACAACTAAACATATAATACTACAATAAAATTTATACCACACAAAGCCAACATACAATTTAAAGAGATAATTGGAGCATGGTAATAAGCATTATTGAAACTAAAAAAGAACCAGACTTTTGAGGTGAAAACTTTCTTAAAAATTAATTAACAAGGTATAGAAGTCAACTTAAAGATCGGAACTCTATCCAAAACGAATCAACAACCAAGTTCAACCGACGATCACGACCACGCCGAATACACTCGAACAGACCTTCTCAAACGAACAACTTGTCGACCTAACTCGAATTTTTGGTGACGTTTTAAAGTTATAGACGAGACTGCTTGGGGTGGTTTTAGGGGGGATTTTGGGTGTTTTGCGATATGATTTTGGGGGTTGTTGTGGTGGAATTTTGGATAGGATTTGGAGCTGATTTTGTGGAGGTTTTGGGTTTGTAATTCGGACTATTTTTGAGCAGTTTGGTGGCTATTTTGCAGCTGGTTTTCGCTGAGATATAGAGCTAGTTTTGAAGTCGTTTTTGGATTGTTTTGGGTGAAAAATATGGGGCTTTACATGGCTGTTTTACTGGAGATTTAAGCTATGTTTGGGGCTATTTTTTTAGCACGTTCTCGGAGCTGTTTGAGAATGATTTTCAGCTGAAGTTTCGCTCGAGTTTCTGCCCGAATTTTGCAGGTTTTAAAGTTGCCTTTGGTTCCTGGTTTTTATGTGTTTATGGCTGAAAATGATAGAGATTGGGGGTGGGTCTGCGATGGAGATTGCGGTGAGAGGGGGATTTGTGGGAGTCTTTGGGTGAGGAAAAGACGATGGTTCAACTGGGTTTTAGAGCTAAAAGACACGGAGAAAGAGCTTTTTCTCCCTCTACCCTCTGATTTTCCCTTCTCTCATTTTTTCTATCTCGGGACCTCTTCTTTTCTGTGTGTGTGTGTGATGATATATGCAGGTGGTGTGAGTGTAAAGTGACGTGAGGGAGAAAAGAGGTAAAGGTGTGATAGCCTAAAGTGACGTGAGGGAGAAAAGAGGTAAAGGTGTGATAGCCTAAAGTGACGTAAGGGAGTTGGGGGAAAAGGGGTGAAGGAGTGCTAATATAAAGTGATGTGAAGGAGTTGGGGGAAGTGGGAAGCGAGGTACTGGTGAGATGAGTGAGATATAATTTTTTTAAGTAACACTTATAAAAGGTGAAATAAGAGCTAAAATAAGTAGATTAAACTTAAAATATATTTACATACTAAAAAGTGATGAAAAATTCAAACATTGTCAAAAATTAGGTGCTCATAGCATGTCCCTCTTTGCTTGGAAATATGAAGTATTTTTAGGCAAAGAAAGATGAGCGATATGACTAATGTTTGGCCATACCATTATTCAAAAGGGAATAGATAAGAGAAAAGAGTGCAACCGAGTTCTAGTTTTGGAAGGCCTATATATCTCGGGTTATAAGGGAATTAGGTCACTTGTAGTTCAAGTAAAATGGTGGAATGATGAGTTGCAGAGTTGTGTGAGGTTCCGTCGAGACTTCGGTCTGTGGTCCTGTTATTACATCAAGATCAAAAGAAACTAAACAAGCATATCTGGTATCAGTTACAAGATTCATATCTATAAGTCTTCTAAAACTTGATCTTGAGTCTTGACTCGTTTTTCGTGCAGACTCGGATCTGAACCTTGATGCTATCTAGCTGCATGTGCTAGTTCATTCTTCTACGGCTTCTTCTGATAAAAACGGGGAATGCAGTACTCGTGACTTCAAGCATGTCTTGAACAATTCACATCTTTCATCTCCTTCTACATTTTGGATTCACTTATTTTTTTCTTTTCTTTTATTCTCGATTGAAACTTCTTCTTTTGGTCATCTCGAACCATGTGTATCGAGGTAAAACCTGCTCAGACACCAAAACAAACAAACTAAAGAAATTTTTCTGCCCCAGTTTTCACTAGAAAAATTTCGGGAGTTATTGTAACAAAATTCTAAACTACTTCTTTGTTGAAAGAAAATAAAAGGTCGGGAATGGTGTACCCTGAAAAGATCATGATGATTTATTTTATGGTGTTCCTTTATTGTCCAAAAGATGTCTCAACTAAGGATTGATGTACCTTATATTGGAAAATATGGCCAGGGAATGGTATACCCTATATTGGCAATGATATCCGGGAGTGGTGTACCTTGAATTTAAGATTAAATCAATTAGGGAGTGCAGACCCTATGTTGGAAAAGGAGACTAGGGAGTGAAGACCCTATGTCTAAACTAAAATCAACAAGGGAGTGGAGACCCTATGTCTAAAATAAAATCAACTAGGTAGTGGAGACCCTATGTCTAAAATAAAATCAACTAGGGAGAGGAGACCTTATGTTGGAAAAGAGACTAGGGAGTGGAGGCCCTATGTCTAAACATAAAAATAAACTAGGGAGTGAAGACCCTATGTTGAAAAAGAGACTAGGGAGTGGAGACCCTATGTTGGAAGAGAGACTAGGGATTGAAGACCCTATGTCTAAATAACTTCAACTAGGGAGTGGAGACCCTATGTCTAAAATAAAATCAACTAGGGAGAGGAGACCTTATGTTGGAAAAGAGACTAGGGAGTGGGGACCCTATGTCTAAAAATAAAATCAACTAGGGAGTGGAGACCCTATGTCTAAAATAAATTCAACTAAGGTGTGGAGACCCAATGTTAGAAAAAAGAGTATGAAGTGGAGACCCTATGTGTAAAAATAAAATCAACTACAGAGTGGAGACCCTATGTTGGAAAAGAGACAAGGGAGTGGAAACCCTATGTCTAAAATAAAATCAACTAGGGAGTGGAGACCCTATGTCTAAAATAAAATCAACTAAGGAGTGGAGACCCTATGTTGGAAAAGAGACTAGGGAGTGGTGACCCTATGTCTAAAATAACTTCAACTAGAGAGTGAAAACCGTATGTTGGAAAAGAGACTAGGGAGTGGATACCCTATGTTAGAAAAGAAACTAGGGAGTAAAGACCCTAGGTCTAAAATAAAATCAACTAGGGAGTGGAGACCCTATGTTGGAAAAGTGACTATGGAGTAGAGACCCTATGTCTAAAATAACGACAACTAGGAAGTGGTGACCCTATGTTGGAAAAGAGACTAGGGAGTAAAGACCCTATATAGAAAATAAAATCAACTAGGGAGTGGATACCCTATGTTTGAAAAAGAGACTAAGGAGTGGAGTCCCCGTGTCTATAAATAATAATCAACTAGGGAGTGGAGACCCTATATTGGAAAAGAGACTAGGGAGTGGAGACCCTATGTCTAAAATAACTTCAACTAGGAAGTGAAGACCTATGTTTGAAAAGAGACTAGGGAGTGGAGACCCTATATCTAAAAATAAAAATCAACTAGGGAGTGGAGACCCTATGTTGGAAAAGAGACTAGGTAGTGGAGACCCTATGTCTAAATAACTTCAATTAGGGAGTGGAGACCCTATGATGGAAAAGAGACTGGGGAGTGGAGATTCTATGTCTAAAAATAAAATCAACTTGGGAGTGGAGACCCTATGTTAGAAAAGCGACTACGTAGTGGAGACCCTATGTCTAAAATAACATCAACTAGAGAGTGGAGACCCTATGTCTAAAATAACATCAACTAGAGAGTGGAGACCCTATGTTGGAAAATGAGACTAGGGAGTGGAGGCCCTATGTCTAAAAAAATCAAGTAGGGCGTGGAGACCCTATGTTGGAAAAGGTGACTAGGGAGTGGAGACCCTATGTTGGAAAAGGTGACTAGGGAGTGGAGACCCTATGTTGAAAAAGTGACTAGGGAGTGGAGACCCTATATCTAAAAAATAAAAATCAACTTGGGAGTGGAGACCCTATGTTGGAAAAGAAGACTAGGGAGTGGAGACCCTATGTTGGAAAAATGAGACTAGGGAGTGGAGACCCTATATCTAAAAATAAAAATCAACTAAGGAGTGAAGACCCTATATTGAAAATGCAGCAAGGGATTAGTGTACCCTATGCTACCATGATTCTGAACTTTCTTTCTTTTCTTTCTTTTTCATCATTTTCATTATATATATATATATATATATATATATATATATATATATTCTTTCATTTAATTATTATTTTTAGAGAATGAGTAAATGCTGGAAATAATATGAAGAAGACTTCCCTTTTGGAGTTGTTGGTGCTGCAGAGCTGTTTTAGCCCCCGCGCAGTATCTTTTTGGTTGCACCTGCTTCTTGCTAGGTTGTGTCATGACCAAAAATCCATTAAAGGTCGTGATTGCGCCAGACACTGTTGTCAGGCAAGCCAACAATAAATACTCAATTTGTTTCTCATTTTAACATTTTTGAGATCATATTTACTTCAATTAAATAATAAAGGATGAACTTTACCGAGTAAATAATAATATTTTTAACAAATTTCAATACAGGACAACCCCTAATCACCCCAAAATTCGGTGTCACAAGTGCATGAGCATCAACTAGGAAGTAAAATAAAATAATCATCTGTCCGGAATATAAATTTGGACATGAGAAACATAAATACTCTGAAGGAGACTCTGCTGGCTGCGGATCGTAGTATAGAGTGCAGCTCACCTAAGTCCCCGCAATATCGCCTCTGCGCCCGCAAGGCCAATAGTCATATGTGTACCTGCACAAAACGTGCAGCAAGTGTAGTATGAGTACTTAAATCAACGCGTACCCAGTAAGTATCCCGCCTAACCTCGAAGAAGTAGTGAGGAGGGGTCGACTCAGACACTTACTATGGGCTATAAATAAAATACTAATGATATAATTAAGCATGGATCACGTAGTACGGCTGTAAGCTCAAGATCGTGAAATAAGTAAACAATTCTTTTGTTAATAAGAAATTTCCAAAATTTATTTTCATCATTTAACAATTTGTATCTCCAGCCAATAAAGCAACGTCAATTATTATTAGTTCTAAGGAGTTATCATGCTCAAGTCATGCTGAGGTTGTACGGCCCGATCCAACATATAAATGTAAACTGTGCACTGTCGAGGGTTGAACGACACGAACCAACATATAAATATAAACTGTGCACTGCCGAGGGTCGAACGGCATGAATCAACATATATATATAAACCTGCCGAGGCGAACGACCCGCTCCCATGAGAGTAGTGAAAATTTACCCCTCTCGCGGAATATATTTGCGACGTGGTTACACGTAGATTTTCTTAAGTTATTATAATATTTCTTAAATTCTTTTTCAAAAATACAAAATTCAATGAAAACTTTCAAGTCTCGAAATCCTCAATTTCAACTCTTTTCAAGGTATTAAATAAACATAGTCAAATAACGGTATCAACAAGGCATAGTAAAAACCTAAAACTACCCGGACATAAGCATAATTAGTAGCTACGCACGGACTCTCGTCACCTCGTGCGTACGTAGCCCCCACAAGTAGAAGCACATATTTAATCAATTCACCTATAGGATTAATTCTCTCTTACAAGGTTAGAAAAGAGACTTACCTCGCTCCGCAAATTCCATAACCGGTTCCAAAGCCTCTCCAATAACTCAAACCGCTGCCCATCGCTCTAAAACTAGTCAATAAATGTGCAAATCCATAAATGTATACTCTAACACTCATTATAATTCAATTTCAACAATTTCCGACTCCGCTCGAAAAGTCGATAAAATCACCCTCGGGCTCACATGCCCGGATTCCGAATATTTTTGAAGATAACCATTACCCATAACCTCATGAACCCAAATATATGATTTGTTTTCAATTCCATACCCAAATTCGTGGTCAAAATCCAAAAATATAAATTTCTAAGTTTTTCTTCAAAATCCCAAATTCCTACAAATTTTCATATCTAAATCTATGTATAAACCTTGTATTTAACTCAAAATAGGTGGGGATAACTTACCTTGCCATTGATGATGAAAACCTCCACTTGAATCTCTCCAAGAATCGCCCAAACCAAGAGAAAATGAAAGAAAATGGGCCAAATCCACGTTCTTAAAGGACCCTTCTGCCCAGCGACTCCCGCAGGTGCGGCCGCTTCACCGCATCTGCGGTCCCGCAGGTGCGGCCAAAACCTCGCACCTGCGCATGCCCTCTACCTAGCACGACTCCGCACCTGCGATGCCAAACACACCCCTGCGGTCTCGCTCATGCGGAGTCTTTCCGCTTCTGCGACTCCAGCTGCCACCTCAAATTCCGCTTCTGCGGAGCTTCCTTCGCACCTGCGCCTTCGCACCTGCGCCCAAATGCTCTGCACCTGCAGTTGCTGGCCAGACTCCTCTCCTTCGCACCTGCGACTCATGGCTCGCACCTACGAGCTCGCACTTGTGGCCCTTTTCACGCAGGTGCGATTGCACCAGATATCAGTTGCCTCATCATTTTTTTCTAAGTCCAAACTCGATATGTTAACCATCCGGAATCCACCCGAGGCCCTCGGGACCTCCACCAATTATACCAACACGTTCCAAAACACATTACAAACTTAGTCGAGCCTTTAAATCACATCCAATAACATCGAAACTACGATTCACCCTCCAATTCAAACTTAAATGAACTTTAGAACTTCAAACTCCTACAATCGATGCCGAAGCCTATCAAATCATGTACGATTGACCTCAAATGTTGCACACAAGTCATAATTGGAATTATAGACCTATTCCAACTTCCGGAATTTGAATCCGACCCCGATATCAAAAGTCCACTCCCGGACAAACTTCTCAAAAATCATCCAAATTCCAACTTTCGCCAAATGACCTACGGACCTCTAACTCTACATCCAGACGCGCTCCCAATACCAGAATCATCATACGGAGCTATTCCCAGGCTCGGAATCCCAAATGGACATTGAAAAAATTGAAATGCACTTCAACTCAAATTTATGAAATTCTTCCAAAATGCCAACTTCCATAACAGGTGCTGAAACGCTCCCAGGTTATCCAAAACCCGATTCGAACATACGCTCAAGTCCAAAATCATCATACAAACCTGTTGGAACCTTCCAATCCCGATTCCGAGGTCATTTACTCAAAAATCACACTTTAGTCAATTCCTCCAACTTAAGGCTTCTGAAATTAGAATTTTCTTTCCAAATCAACTCCTCACTTCTCGAAATTAAATTCCGACCAGGCGTACAAGTCATAATACCTGAAGTGAAGCTTCTCATAGCCTCAAATAACTAAACGACACGCTAGAGCTCAAAACGACCGGTCGGGTCGTTACATTCTCTCCTACTTAAACATACGTTCGTCCTCGAACGTGCTAAGAAATACTCTGGAGTTGTCTGAAATTATTGTTTAACACCTCGTGCACCTACCCGTGCTAACACAACCCAGCTGAGCACATTAGCTCGAGCAAATCTGAAGATCCTCCCCTTTATTTAGGCAAATAAGCCTTAGAGCCAAATTCCAACGTCCAAAATTCTCTACTACGCCTGCTTCCAACATACAAACACCGTTTCAATCCCCACACGATGTACCAATACATGATTGTATACTCTCACTGAATTCTTACCATACACCACATAACTTATTTTCCCAAGGCAATATTTCCAAAGCACATACGCTAAAATTTCCACTGACCAAAGCTTGTAGTGTACCTCATGACCAATTAAGCCTTACTTAAACTCTTGCAAATACCACCATGGCAGATAAGATGTGTAGAACTCATAGCCACCTGCCGAATTACAATTTAAGGAGTCTCTCCCCCCGACAAGAACCATTACCTCATTATGAACCAAATAACGATATTTGCACTTTAATACGCTTCATATAAATCTGATCTCACTGATCCCAGGTCCAATAATCTCGTCTCCCCCAGTACAAGATGCTCAGTCAATAAGCCACCTCAGATACTGCTAAAAATCACTTATGATGCCACAATGTGCCCACAAGCTACAAACTCGAATGTGATACAAAAGGAAAAATGAACTCTGGAAAGAACTACTCAACCCACGTAACTAATTTAAATAACCGACAAGATGTTATGAGCATTCCTCAGGAAATGAAAAGCAAAACATACAATAATAGATATGGGAAACTGTACTCAATAACACACTGTTGCGGCGTACAACTCGATCCACACATGATGCCCATGGCGGCGTGCCACCCAATCCAAACAACATATCCATGGCGGCGTGCCACCCGAGCCGACCATATACCTGTGGCGGCGTACCACCCGATCCACATATGATAATATAACAAAAACACACATCGAGCCATAATGCTTATACTCACAAAATGCCCTAATATCAACCATAAGCACGCCAAGTGCCTAATACAAATCCTAGGGAGATGGGTAGTGTCATACGATGTAAAACTCAAGCATGACTAAGGTGCAATAAATGACCTGCATCTCGAGAGCCATCCTGCTCATATAACACCACAAACTATACAAAATCTCAATACGAGTGCGAATAATCAAACCGCCTCACAACCCACATGGCACAATAGGGACTACACGGTAGGGCCGACAATAGAAATAACATCCAAGGCCCGAAGAACCCTCCGAAAATAATGCTATGCTGAAATGAACACATTCGCCGTGATATAGAGTCTGCATTCACACTTAGATCCATCCACGGACCGTAAGACGATTCTGATCGTACCGCACTGGGCTACTAAACTCACATGGTCCACAACCCAAGGAATAGAATGCCTCTCAGGCATAAACTCTCGCACTTGTGATATTACCATGACCTCCATATTTGGTCTTAATCTTTAACAATCAAGTGACTGACATGTCACACTTATATAAATCTCCCGTGGGGCATGCTCCCACGACTATTCCGCTCAGGTAGCAAGGTCCGCACATCCATACCGCCAACCGTTCTAATTCTGTAGAGTGAGTTAAAAATCTACAAGTCAATACACAAGGCCTCTTCCACATGACACTGATCTCAGGTGACGCTAAAGACAATACCAGTTTACTCTAACTATCTGAATTTCTTTTCATGCTCATCCGAGCTTGTGGCATTCTTGCCAACAACTAACCGCGACCTTGATCCTCAACTTCCAATTTCCCATGACACTCACTGCACCTAACATACCAATACGTGAGAGTACCAGAATTCCATAATAAACCCTGATCCACTAATAGAATAAACATTTCATCATATAGGAACCTTTTACTTAGCTTATTCCAGAAGAACCAATGCAGCACTCAACTAAATTCTCAAACCGCAACAAAATACCAAACTCGAGTAGTGGTCTAAACTATCATAATTATTCCGGGTTCCATATACACCTAACAAGCCATAATACTCGAATTCCCCCAAATAAAATCAATTACAGCGGCCGTCAGGCCTCGCACGTACCGCCACAAATTACATGTATAGCTCAACACGCTGAAGGAACTGATCATTGCCGCCATCATGCCAGTTCAACCATTGCTAACCGACCCGACTTTCCCTAATTTACTCCGAAATTTCCTTAGGAATAATAATAACTCCACTCAAAACAGTGTGAACCCAATTCCGCACTCATCTTGAGTGACCTTATTGCACGAGACCACGTTGTTTCCAAAACTCACGAACCATCATATACTCTCTGTGTGCACATATTCGCATCTTCATTGGGTACACCCATTCTGACAATTCTTCCTTGAATCCGAAGTTATTTTCTCCCATTCTTCCACCGATACACCGCATACCAAAGATAACATGGAACACTCCAAGCCCCTTTTATAATCTGCTGCAGCAGCTCGATACTTAACCATACTACGGACTCAAAATCCTTAGGCACCACACTTTAACTTTTGAATCCACTAGGACCGTTGTTGAGGGTCACTCACTATGACTTGGTCCCGAATATAATCAAACCCCCAAGGCTCTGCTAGCACATGAACACCCTCTCAAAGAAGCACTCGGCTGAATCACTTTCCTTGTAAATCGCCTCTACACGAAGCATAAATCTTGAGTCTTTCCCAAGCCTGAACATGAATTGATAAGGCCAATTATAGCACACATTCCTCAAATCCTTTGCTCAAATTATCACTGATGTTCTCTTTCTTTAGTCGTAATAACCCACCAATATGCCGATAACCAGAACTCTCACAAGTAGATAACCATGCAATCAAATTGTACGCGGTGGGGCTCTCCCACTTAGCTTGAAGCTACCATCCCTTCTTCCTTACTGACATGACCTCGCGTGATCGACCCATCAAATTCCTCGAAATCTCCTTGTTAACTATTTCATGAACGCTCAGAATCACTAGCCACATTCACCTATTCGATCCATTATCGGATAGCCGGTAGAATTCTTCATAAAAGCTTCGTCGACACCACGCAACCGCCAGCCCGCTCACATGAGATAACTCACCTGTGGAAAGTCCATGCTGACACCTTCCAACGACGCTGCACCGAGTACCATTACTATGAAATCCTTAAACCATCTTGAGCCCTTACTCATTCATCAGTTGTACAAGCCTGTTCACTCCCTATTGACATCAACTAAACGTGCAACGATACATTCCAATCCAAAGTCATGTTGTATCCTTCTTCATATCAAGCAACTCATCTCTGTCGCATCCAACCTTCCTCCGTATAGTAGCTAATATTACAAATTAAGCCCGTAGACCTGGCCACTATCCACCATGAATCCCAAATCACTCCAAACTTTCCTCAAGGCATGTAGCTATTCTACCACAGAACTCGTATGCTACTCTTCCACTCTCCCACTTTGGTCAAACCCTCTCCTTTAAGCAGCTACTCGACTTCTATTTCTCACACTTGGCCTTCTAGAATTTTAATCACAACAAGACACCTCTCACATGTCCTTCCTCATCGTTCGTTGCCCCAGTTGTTGCCTTAAATAAAAAATCTATCTCTGTATCACTTGAACCAATCGATCGCTACCAACTTTAAACCTTTCCGAAGATCATCTTTCTCGAGCCATCAATACTAGAAGTACCAATTCGATTCCGAAATCGCTACACTCCATTATCTCTGACAACCGCATCTCAGGAACCATTTCACAACACCCTTCCCTAAAGGCAAATTGAAGAAGGCCATCACATCGGCGAACCTTAACGCGTTTAACAAGGACGATGCCACCACATCACAATTGAGAACTCTACCGCGCTCGAAAATACCAAGTCTATTCATTCCATCAACCCAAATCTAAACATTCCTAGCCTGATTGTGTTTCCTCCATCGAAAATAAAATGCTGAACTTCTGAATCATGCAGTGAGAAAAACCTCATTTCAAGTCATTCACTGCCTTGTCACATAAATAAGCACCCTACCATTACACCAACATGGTGCGATAACAACGCACGAATCGTCATAACAATCAATGCTCAAATCTCAAAATCATAGGAAACACTAATGCTGAGCTGAAATGACAGGACGACCTTCTGCAAGGTGATGACAATAGCCCAATCAGATACACAGGGAGAAACATCCTGCTCTATGTCTGTAGTACCATTGCAACTCCTCGGTGCCCAATTGACACGAGTGCTCAACACCGTACAAGAATGAGTAGGAAAAAAATAAAGGCTTATCCTCAAAGGAATCAAAACGCACGATGAGGAATGAAGAAGGGAATTGCTCCTAACAACCCTGTAGCCTCTCGAAGATAAGTACAGACGTCTCCGTACCGATCCGCAAGACTCTACTAGACTTGCTCATGACTCGTGAGACCCACGTGAACCTAGTGCTCTGATACCATGTTGTCACGACCCAAAATCCATTAAAGGCCATGATGGCGCCGGACACCGCTGCCAGGCAAGCCAATAATAAATACTCAATTTGGTTCTCATTTTAATATTTTTGAAATCATATTTCCTTCAATTAAATAATAAAGGATGAATTTTACCGAGTAAATAATAATATTTTTAACAAACTTCAATATAGGACAATCCCTAATCACCCAAAACTCGGTGTCATAAGTGCATGAGCATCAACTAGGAAGTAAATAAAATACAACATTTGTCCGGAATACAAATTTGGACAGGAGAAACATAAATACTCTGAAGGAGATCAGTTGGTTGCGGATCATAGTATAGAGTTTAGCTCACCTAAATCCCTGCAATAACTGCGCCTCTGCGCCCACAAGGCCACTAATCATATATGTACCTGGACAAAATATGCAGTAAATATAGTATGAGTACGTAAATCAACGCGTACCCAGTAAGTATTCCGCCTAATCTCGAAGAAGTAGTGAAGAAGGATCGACTCAGACACTTACTATGGGCTATAAATAAAATACTGATGATATAATTAAGCATGGATCACGTAGTACGGTTGCAAACTCAAGATCGTGAAATAATTAAACAATTCTTTTGTTAATAAGAAATTTCCCAAATTTATTTTCATCATTTAACAATTTATATATCCAGCCAAAAAAGCAGTGCCAATTATTATTAGTTCTAAGGAGTTATCATGCGCAAGTCATGCCGATGTCGTATGGCCCGATCCAACGTATAAATGTAAATTGTGCACTATCGAGGGTCGAACAGCACGAACCAACACATAAATATAAATTGTGCATTGCCGAGGGTCGAACGGCGCGAACCAACATATATATAAACAAGACTCTCTCATTTTCATTTTCTCATTTTGGTTCCATCAGATCCGAGTGATTGTATCATCCAATTCTTTGAATATTCTCATTGATTGATCGGAAGGACTTGAAAAAGATTTGGATAAAAAGTATTTGGTTTGAATTACAACTTTGAAACCTTTCAGGTGAAACTATTGCCGAACCATTGTAACATGTGCCCCAGTTTCAACTTTCTTTTTGGAGGGAAATGTGAATTTTTGTTTTGGTGTGACTGAACCCCAGAAAAAGGCTGACTACGTATCCTTTCAGAATCAAGTCAAATATAGTTCAATGAACTTTATTTTTGATTTTCTTTTGTCTTTCTTTTCTTTCGTTTCTTTTTTATCTTTTCATTTTCTCATTTTTGTTTTTGGAAAAACTTCTAAGTTCCAAAGAGGGTAATCAAAGAAAGGGAACCGACTCTACGGGTTTGCAAATGATTGATAGTATTTGGATAGCAAGAAAGAAATCCATAGGCATCCCAACCGGAGCATGTTAAAGCTATGAGAAACGGGTCAAACATAATACCTTTTGACCGCGTCTTGGTGGTCATTTCCCTTGATGTCTCCCAAATACAGTGCTCCCATTGGCAACACTCTTCTTATAATGTATGGACCTTTCCAATTTGGAACAAATTTTCCTTTGGATTCTACATGATGCGGGAGAATACGTCTCAGAACGAGTTAGCCCACTTCAAATATTTTGGGCCACACTTTTTTGTTGTAGGCATGGGACATTCTTTGTTGGTACAACTGCCCATGGCAAACTGAGGCCATCCGCTTTTCATCAATCATAGTCAACTGTTCCAACCAGGTTTTGAACCATTCATCATCCTCGATCTCATCTTCAACAATGATCCGAAGAGAGGGAATCTCAACTTCGTTCCAATTTTCTATTTATTTTCTTACAAGCCTTGTCTTTAAAACATTCTATTTCTTGATTCATTATTTCGAGGCCTGACAGCGTTTTAGGATCTCGGCATGAAGTCCGCAAGCATATCATGTCATTAAAATCTGCATTAATAGAACTGAAAAGAGAATAAGAAAACTGATAAGATTAAGAAAAGAGACATTCCTAGATAATGAAATATTAATTTTATTTGATTTTTTAAAAATTTTTAAAGACAGAAGGGTTTACAACAGATAGTAAGACAATAAAGTAAAACATTTGAATTATACCCTGAAATAATCCAGACGCATAAAGGATAGCAAGACTGGCTACCGAGACTCCCGTCTGACAGGGAACTTTCAGGTTTGGCCACCATTTTGTTTTGCTTTTCTTCTGTCTAGGCAATGGTTACCATGAACTTCAGTGCCAGATCAAATTCCTCATCATCACAGATCATCCAACGACTAGCCTAATATCGTGAGCAGGCAACGTATTGTTTGTCACATCAACAGCCTCTTCGTCCCGAAGAACGATTCTTTCGGCTTCAATCAAGTCTTCAACTGCCATCTTGAGGGTCCAACAGTCCTCAGTATCGTGTCCCACTGCTCCAGAGTGGTATTCACATCTAGCATTAGCTTAGTGTGAGGGGTACTCGAGGTTTGGCCGGTTCGGGGCCACTAGCTGCAGCAGACCTCGCCTGATTAGCTTTTGAAACATACTTATATATGATTCACCAATAAGGGTGAATTGATTCCTTCTGAGGGGCTCTCTTGGGCGAAGATTGTATCGTGGAACATTTGGTTAGAGATTATATGGATCTTGGTAGGGACAAGCATTTCTAGGATATGGATCTTGGTTTTGTGTATAATGCTCTACCGCATGTAAGGTTGCACGTTCATCACCGCATAGGGAGGCGGTGCCACGGCATAAGCATCATCTTGATGGGGATAATAGTGTTGTGGGACCATAGGAAGCATATATGATTGGTTGAATGACCTGCGGGCTCCCCTCGAGCTCGAACCATCATGGCTCCCTCTTCCCTCCTGTTTATGTTCATCAAACCCCCCGAACCATTCCGAACGGTCTGTGATGTGGACTTAAGGCAACATGACTCCAGATTCGGCCTGTTTTTAAACCATTTTCGACCGTCTCCCCAATTTTGGTAGCTTTGGCAAATGGATTATCCATAGCGGACATCATGTGCTGGAAGTAGTCCGCCTCTTGGGCCTGGAGAAAGACCGTAACCATTTCTGCTTCGTCCATTGGAGGCTTTACCCTGGCGGCTTGCTCGCGCCATTTGACAGCATACCCATAGAAGTTTTCCGCGGTTTTCGTTTTCAAATTGGACAAAGAGTTCTCTTTTTTGATTTTTTCACTCTTGCTTTCTTTTTTTTTTCTATTTTTTTTGTTGTTTTTCGGTCTTTGTTTTTCTTTGTTATTTTTGGTCACTCATTTCTTTCTTTTTTTTTTTCTCTTTTTTTCACTCAGTTTATTAATGGTTATTATCGAATCCGATAAGGATTGCCTACATATCATGACGCCGCATGAATCAGATCATTACGTAGTTGAGGATACCGGAAACAAAGTACATAAGCTAGCTTTTTATTTTTTGATTTGTTCTGTGGGAAGTTTTGAAAGAAACTTCTAAAGAAAAGGAAAAATATTTTTTGGATTTTGATATTTTTGCCTTTGAATTTTCAGAAGAACGACTTCAAAAGAAGAAAGAAAAAATTTTGGATTTTGATTTGAATTTGTTTTCTTTTTTTTCGAATGAAAGACTTCGAAAAATAAGGAAAATATTTTTGGATTTGATTTTCTTTTGTTTTTTAGATTTTCTAAGGAAAGAATTCTAAGAAGGAATTAAGGAAATTATTTTTGGATTTTTGGAAATTGGGGCTGGAACCAATGGTTTGCCTATGTATCTCACATCCGGTGAGAATCAGACTCGCGTAGTTCGGTAAGTGTTGATACAACAGAAAAACATGGCCTTTTGAAGATATTTGGCTTATTTTGAAACGACTTTTCTTTTCCTCCCTTTTTTCAAAATTTCGGGAGAGTTTCGGGATTTTTAAATACCTGAATTTTTAGAAATCGGGTAAATTTCTCTCTCTTGCCTCACTCTTGGTTTTTCTTTCCCTATTCTAGAAGTCGGTCAACATGCAAGCCGAAACAACCATATGCACAAGTAGCACGTAAAATATATCAGGATGGTCTTTTGATTTGGGTACGCTTGTCAAACAATACCAAAGCGGTAAAAACGGTATTTAGCACATTAGGTTCAAACACGTAAAATCAGATAATAAACAAAAGCCAAGTATAACAGTTATTCTAAGCTCGAATTCTGAATCCTGAACCAGAGATTCTGGGTACACTATTCCCCAGTAGAGTCTCCAGAGCTGTCACACCTCAATTTTTCCGAGGGATAGGGAGTTTTCCCAATTCTACATTATTCAAAATAAAATATTTATTTAATTAGAGTCGTCACTTGGAATAGTTATTATGGTATCCCAAGTCACCGATTTATTTTAAAATCCCAAATCGAAGAAAATTGACTCTATTTATGGTCCGCGAACACAGAAGACTAAGCAAGGAATTCTGTTAACCTGGGAGAACGTGTGAGACACGCTTGAGTTCCGTGGTTTTAGCACGGTCGCTTATCAATTAATAATGACCTAATTATCTGAAAATATTATATGTTTTAAGACTTATGTGCTTACCATTTCTATACCGCTTTTAATTATTTATTTAACCGCTTTTAGTATTTATGAAATTTATTTCAACAAGTCGCGATGTCACGCACTCATTGTTTTGGTACACATTACGAATCACGTCACGTGAAACGCACCCGCGATTTACAACATGTTTATTATTATTATTATTATTATTATTATTATTATTATTATTATTATTATTATTATTATTATTATTATTATTATTATTTGAAGTTAAGGTCAAGTCGCGTGAAACACGCACTTGAGTTAGGATTTATGCATCGTGACCATGCCACAGGAAGCATACTCATAGTCACGATGATTTATTTAATCGCGCCTAAAGCAAGCTACGATATTTAAAGTTATTTATTTTCCTAAGTTTGAGATTATTTGAATGTTAGGAGTTATGGAAGTATTATGGAAGAAGCAATGATGTACTCTAGTTTATGAGTAAAACGAAGAATTTTAAAGCGACTGGATCGTTATTGCAACACAAAATAATATCTAGCTTAGAAGCTCAATTCACATTATGTAACGATAAAAGCCCACTCATCATTCTTTCAATTAGGCCCAAATTATGTTTTTATCCCAATTAGCATATATGGCCCATTTTTCTCTATAACATATTTCAAATTGTTCTTTCTCAAATAAAATGAAACAACATCTTCCTACCACTACATATGATATTAAATTCACAAAGAACTAAAATATACATCTAAACCCAAAATGCTCAACAATCAAAAAAACTAATAATGGAAATTAAACCGCCAACAAATTGTGGAAAACAACAAAACACATAATACTACAATAAAATTTATACCACACAAAGCCGACATACAATTTAAAGAGATATGATTGGAGCATGACAATAAGCATTATTGAAACTAAAAAAGAACCGAACTTTTGAGGTGAAAACTTTCTTGAAAATTAATTAACAAGGTATAGAAGTCAACTTAAAGATCAGAACTCTATCGAAAACGAATCAACAACCAAGCTCAACCAACAATCACGACCACGCCGAAGATACTCGAACGGACCTTCACAAACGAACAACTTGTCGACCTAACTCAAATTCTTGGTGCCGTTTTAAAGCTATAACGGGACTACTTTCAGGGGGGATTTTAGGTATTTTGTGATCTAATTGTGGGAGCTGTTGTGGCGGATTTGTGGATAGGATTTGGAGTTGATTTTGGGAAGGTTTTGGGTTTGGGATTCGGACTGTTTTTAAGCAGTTTGGTTGCTATTTTGCAGCTGATTTTTGCTAGGAAATAGAGCTACGTTTGAGGTCGTTTTTGGATTGTTTTGGGTAAAGAACGGAGGGCTTTACACAGCTGTTTTACTGGAGATTTAAGCAATGTTTGCAGCTATTTTTTTAGCTCGTTCTCGAAGCTGTTTGAGAACGATTCCAGCTGAAGTTTCGCTCCAGTTTCTTTTCGGATTTTGCAGGTTTTAAAGTTGCCTTTGGTTACTGGTTTTTAGGTGTTTATGGCTGAAAATAATAGAGGTTGGGGGTGGGTCTGATATGGATATTGCGGTGAAAGGGGGCTGGTTCTTATGGGGGTTTGTGGGAGTCTTTGGGTGAGGAAACGACGATGCTTCAACTAGATTTTAGAGTTAAAAGACATGGAGAAAGAGCTTTTTCTCCCTCTACTCTCTTATTTTCCCCTCGCTCATTTTTTTCTATCTCGAGACCTGCTCTTTTCCGTGTGTGTGATGATATATGCAGGTGGTGTGAGTGTAAAGTAACGCGAGGGAATTGGGAAAAAGGGGTAAATGTGTGTCAGTGTAAAGTGACGCGAGGGAGTTGGGAAAAAAGGGGTAAAAGAGTGCTAGTGTAAAGTAAAGTAACGTGAGAGAGTTGGGGGAAGTGGGAAGAGAGGTATTGGTGAGATGAGTGAGATATAATTTTCTTAAGTAACACCTATAAAAGGTTAAATAAGATCTAAAATAGGTAGATTAAACTTAGAATATATTTATATACTAAAAGTGATGCAAAATTCAAATCAAAATTTAGGTGCTCACAGCATGCCCCTCTTTGCTCTGAATTATGAGGTATTTTTAGGCAAATAAAGATGAGCGATATGAATAATTTTTGGTCATACAATTATTCAAAAGGGAATAGATAAGAGAAAAGAGTGCAACCGAGTCCTGGTTTTGGACGGCCTACATATCTCAGGTTATAAGAGAATTAGGTCACGTGTAGTTCAAGGAGAATGGTGGAATGATGGGTTGTAGAATTGTGTGAAGTTCCGTCGAGGCTTCGGTCCGTGGTCGTGTTATTACATCAAGATCAAAAGAAACTAAACAAGCATATATGCTATCAGTTACAGGATTCCTATCTATAAGTCTTCTAAAACTTTATATTGAGTCTTGACTAGTTCTTCGCATAGACTCGGATCTGAACCTTGATGCTAGCTAGCTGCAAGTTCTAGTTCATTCTTCTACGGCTTCTTCTCATAAAAACTAGGAATGCAGTACTCGTGACTTCAAGCATGTCTTGAACAGTTCACATCTTTCATCTGCTTCTGCATTTTGGATTCACTTATTATTTTTTCTTTTATTCTGGATTAAGACTTCTTCTTTTGGTCATCTCGAACCCTGTGCCTCGAGGTAAAACCTGCTCAGACACCAAAATAAACAAACTAACGAAATTGTTCTGCCCCAGTTTTCACTAGAAAAATTTTGGAAGTTATTGTAACAAAATTCTAAACTACTTCTTTATTGAAAGCAAATAAAAGGCCGAGAATGGTGTACCCTGAAAAGATCATGATGATTTTTTATGGTGTTCCTTTATTGTCCAAAAGATGTCTCCACTAAGGATTGGTGTAGCTTATGTTGGGAAAATATGGCCAGGGAATGGTATACCCTATATTGGCAATTATATCAGGGAGTGGTATACCTTGCATTTAAGATCAAATCAACTAGGGAGTGGAGACCCTATAATGGAATAGGAGACTAAGGAGTGAAGACCCTATGTCTAAAATAAAATCAACTAGGGAGTAAAGACCTTATGCTGGAAAAGAGACTAGTGAGTAGAGACCCTATGTCTAAAAGTACAAATGAACTAGGGAGTGGATACCCTATGTTGGAAAAAATACTAGGGAATGAAGACCCTATGTCTAAAAATAAAAATCAACTAGGGAGTGGAGACCCTATGTCTAAATAACTTCAACTAGGGAGTGGAGACCCTATGTCTAAAAATAAAATCAACTAGGGAGTGGAGACCCTATGTTAGAAAAGAGACTAGGACATGGAGACCTTATGTCTAAAATAAATTCAACTAGGGAGTGGAGACCCTATGTTGGAAAAGAGACTAGGAAGTGGAGACCCTATGTCTAAAATAAATTCAACTAGGGAGTGAGACCCTATGTTGGAAAAGAGACTAGGGAGTGGTGACCCTATGTATAAAATAATTTCAACTAGGGAGTGAAAACCCTATATTGGAAAAGATACTAAGGAGTGGAGACCCTATGTTAGAAAAGAGACTAAGGAGTGAAGACCATATGTGTAAATTAAAATCCACTAGGGAGTGAGGACCCTATGTTGGAAAAGAGACTATGGAGTGGAGACCATATGTCTAAAATAACATCAACTAGGGAGTGGAGACCCTATGTTAGAAAAGAGATTAGGTAGTGGAGACCCTATGTCTAAATAACTTCAACTAGGAAGTGGAGACCCTATGTCTAAAAATAAAATTAACTAGGGAGTGGAGACCCTATGTTGGAAAAGGGACTACGGAGTAGAGACTCTATGTCTAAAATAACATCAACTAGGGAGTGAAGACCCTATGTTGGAAAACGAGACTAGGGAGTGGAGACCCTATGTCTAAGAAAATCAACTAGGGCGTGAAGACCCTATTTTGGAAAAGATATTAGGGAGTGGAGACCCTATATTGGAAAAGGCGACTAGGGAGTGAAGACCCTATGTCTAAAATAAAATCAACTAGGGAGTGGAGACCCTATGTTGGAAAAGGGACTACGGAGTAGAGTCTCTATGTCTAAAATAACATCAACTAGGGAGTGAAGACCCTATGTCTAAAATAAAATCAACTAGGGAGTGGAGACCCTATCTTGAAAAAGAGACTATGGAGTAGAGACCCTATGTCTAAAATAACGTCAACTTGGAAGTGGTGACACTATGTTGGAAAAGAGACTAGGGAGTGGAGACCCTATGCAGAAAATAAAATCAACTAGGGAGTGGATACCCTATGTTGGAAAAGAGACTAAGAAGTGGAGACCCTATGTCTATAAATAAAAATCAACTAGGAAGTGGAGACCCTATGTTGGAAAAGAGACTAGGGAGTGGAAATCCTATGTCTAAAATAATTTTAACTAGGAAGTGGAGACCCTATGTTTGAAAAGAGACTAGGGAGTGGAGACCCTATATCTAAAAATACAAATCAACTAGGGAGTGGAGACCCTATGTCTAAATAACTTCAACTAGAGAATGGAGACCCTATAATGGTAAAGAGACTAGGGAGTGGAGACCCTATGTCTAAAATAAAATCAACTAGGGAGTAGAGACCCTATGTTGGAAAAGCGACTACGGAGTGGAAACCCTATGTCTAAAATAACATCAACTAGAGAGTGGAGACCCTATGTTGGAAAACGAGACTAGGGAGTGGAGACCCTATGTCTAAAAAAATCAACAAGGGCATGGAGACCCTATGTTAGAAATGATACTAGGGAGTGGAGACCCTATGTTGGATAAGGTGACTAGGGAGTGGAGACCCTATGTCTAAAATAAAATCAATTAGGGAGTGGAGACTTGTGATGACCCAAAAGGTCATCTTATATTTTAGAACTCGAATCTACGCACTTATACCTTAAAAATCTCATTTTTACCCTCCTCGATTTGCATGCGCTGTCCAGGCAGGTTTCTAGAAAGCTTTTATGTTGAAAACTAATGAAAATAAGAATTTGTACCTTAAAAGTTGATTTTAGTTGACTTCGGTCAATATTTTTGGTAAAAGGGCCCGAATCCATATTTTGACGGTCTCGGTGGGTCCGTACCGAATTATGGGACCTAGGCGTATGCCTGGAATCAAATTCGGAGGTCCCTAGCTCAAGTTATGAATTTTTGATGAAAATTAAAAGTTTAAAAATTAATTATTTTTAAGAATTGATTGATGTTTGGCATTATTAGTACCGGGTCTGTATTTTAGTTTCGGAGCTCGGTACATGTCCATTATGATATTTAAGACCTGTCTGAGAAATTTGGTGAGAAACGGAGTTGATTCGATGTGATTTGGACCTTTGGTTGAGAAAATAGTAATTTTAAAGTGTTCTTGAGAATTTCATTCGATTTGGTGCTAAATTCGGAGTTCTAGGTGTTATTTTGGCGATTCGATCACGCGCGCAGGTCCGTATAATTTATTAGACTTGTGTGCATGTTTGGTTTGGAGCCCGAAGGCTCGGGTGAGTTTCAGTTAGGCCATGAGATGTTTTGGACTTTGGAAATCTTGGATTTTACTGCAGCAGGTGTTGTGGCATGTCTTTCTTCGCGTTCGCGAAGGTAATCTCGCAAACACGAAGAGTAAACTGGGAAGCTAAGGAATTTTGCTTCGCGAACGCGAAGGATTGGTCGTGAACACGAAGCGATGGGGGCGTTACCCTTCACGAACGCGACAAGTCCATCGCGAATGCGTAGTGTTAGGCATTGGGGATGGGCAGACAACATTTTCTTCATCGCGAACAATGACTCACGAACGTGAAGACCAGGGAAAGGTAGCCTACGCGAATGCGAGCACTGTCGCGTGAACGCCAAGGCTTGGCAGCCCATACACTGCGCGAACGCGACAGTGCTCTCGCGAACGCGATGAACACTGTCGCCCAGTGCTTAACAGAACCCAAAAACGGGATTTTAGCCAAAAACTCATTTTTCTCATAAACCAAACGGTGAGAGGCAATGTTTCAAGAGTCATTTCTTCCCCAAATTGTTGGTAAGTGATTCTAAACCATTTTCTTTCAATTACCCATTACATTTCTTGAATTTTCAATCTAAAACCTAGAGTTTTCATGGTAGGATTAGGGGTTAGAGTAGAAACTAGGGATTTCAGGAATTTGGGGATTTAGACCTCAATTTGAGGTCGGATTCCAAAACTAATTACATATTCGGGCTCGGGGGTGAATGGATAAAAGAACTTTGGTCCGAACCTCAGGTTTTGACCAAGCGGGCCCGGGGTCGATTTTTCGACTTTTTGGAGAAAAATTTGGGAAATTTAATTTATGAAATATAATTGATTCCTTTAGCAAAATTGATATTATTGAGTAATTTTTGAATAGATACGAGTGGTTTGGAGGTAAATTCTAAAGGAAAAGCTGTGATTGAGAATTAAGTGGCCTTCAGAGCCAGGTAAGTGTTGTGTCTAACTTTGGCTTGAGGGAATAGGTATTGTGTGAGTATTTGTTACGTGTTTTGTTGTTGAATACGACGTATAGTTGAGGTTACGAGCATCTTTACATTATGGTCGAGTTATAGCATGCGAGTGAAATTCCATTTCTTGCAAATTTGTAGTCTTAAATCTTGTTATCCATGCTTATTGTTGTTATTGAAATATTGGGAGACTTGTATCTGGTTCTATCAAGGTCGATAAAATTGTGAATATTGATTCGAGGTCGAGATGTTAAATTGTGAAAGTAATCATTGATGAAATATTGATTTCTTGTGAAACTTCTCTCTATCCGTTGTTATTGATTATGTGAATTGTGAGGAAGAGTATAAAGCACGAAGGGTGATGCCGTGCATAATTTAGTTATATTGTGAGGAAGAGTGTAAAGCACGAAGGGTGATGCCGTGCATAATTTAATTATATTGTGAGGAAGAGTGTAAAGCACGAAGGGTGATGCCGTGCATAATTTAATTATATTGTGAGGAAGAGTGTAAAGCACGAAGGGTGATGCCGTGCATAATTTAATTATATTGTAAGGAAGAGTGTAAAGCACGAAGGCTGATGCGGTGCAGTTTTCCTTGCTGTTTTAATTGCTCTATTCGTTTAAGGATTTTCTGTTTAATTTTATCTTTTCATTATTCTCACTTTTTATGTTGTATTCCCCCACTGTATGTTCCCTTCCCATTATTTTTGCGTTATTGCTTTATTTACTGCTGTTGCCACTAGCATGATTATACTGTTTAAGTTATTTGTGGGTGTCTTATCCTAGCCTCGTCACTACTTTGCCGAGGTTAGGCTCGACACTTACCAGTACATGAGGTCGGTTGTACTGATGCTGCACTCTGCACTCTCTGTGCAGATTTGGATACCGGCTTAGGTTGATCGAGATTTGCTACTGGTCCGCTGTCCGGAGACTCAAGGTAGATCTGTTGGCGTTCACATACCTTGAAGTCCCCGTCTATATTTTATGTCCTACTGTTTTCTTTCATTCAGACAGTTGTATTTCTTTTAGACTATTACTTGTCATAAATTCTAGAATGCTCGTGAACGGTGACTCCAGATCCGGGTGGTAGTAGTTAATACAGTTTTATGATATTCCGCACTTATTATATTTTATCTTAGTTAATTATTACTGAATGGAAATAAGGAATTGGTTAATGATTCTCTAATGTTGGCTTGCCTAGCAAGTGAAATGTTAGGTGCCATCACGGTCCCGTCAGTGGGAAATTTCGGGTCGTGACAGTTGGTATCAGAACACTAGGTTGCCTAGGTCTCACAATTCACGGGCAAGCTTTGTAGAATCTGGAAGATCGGTATGGAGACGTCTGTGCTTATCTTCCAGAGGCTATGAAGTTTAGGAACAAGTTTCACTTCTTTTCTTCTCTGTCGTGCGATTTGGCTTACTCAATGCTGATTGAACTCTTCTACTCTTATTCTCTCGCAGATGGCGAGAACACGTACCGCTTCCTCAAATGAGTAACAGCCAGATCCTCCAGTGGCAGCTCCTACGCAGGGCAGAGGTAGAGGCCGAGGTCGTGCCAGAGGCCGAGGCAGGGGCAGGGCTCAGCCTAGAGCCCGAGCAGCAGCCCCAGCAGTAGAGCCTCAGATAGAGCTTGACGAGGAGGTTCTAGTCCAGACTGTTCTTGTCGGACCAGCTCAGGTTCCGGAGGGGTTCATTGCCACCCCAGTACTTCAGGACGCTTTGGTCCGTTTGGTGGGCCTTATGGAGAGTGTGGCCCAGACTAGGGCATTTCCCTTGGCACCAGCAGTCTCTTAGGCTGGAGGAGGAGCCCAGACTCCTACCACTCCCACTCCAAAGCAGATAACACCCCAGTATCAGGCTCCAACAGCTCAGCCAGTCGGATTAGTTCAGTCGGTTATTACGGCACAGGTCGGAGATGGGCCAGCTATGTCTTCTGAGGCCTTATGGAGATTAGACAGGTTTATCAAGCTCTTTCTTGCTCACTTCAGTGGTGCTCCTTCAGAGGATCCCCGGGAGTATCTTGACAACTGTCACGAGGTTTTACGGAACATGGGTATAGTAGAGACCAATGGGGTCGATTTTGCTGCATTTCAAATGACTGGTTCTGCCAAGAAATGGTGGAGAGATTACTTGTTGACAAGACCAGCTGAGTCGCCTGCTCTTACTTGGGACCAGTTCTCTCAGCTCTTCATAGAGAAGTTTTTGCCTATCACAGTGAGAGAGGAGCGTCGCCGTCAGTTCGAGCATCTCCAGCAGGGCAGTATGACTGTTACTCAGTATGAGACCCGTTTTGTGAATTTTTCCCATCATGCTATTCTCCTACTTCCCACCGAGAGAGAGAGGGGGTGAGGAGCTTTATTGATGGAATTGCTCAGCCTATCAGATTATAGATGGCTAAGGAGACTGGGAGTGAGATTTCTTTTCAGGAGGCTGCTAATGTCGCCAAACGAGTCGAACTGTTTCTTACTCAGGGAGGTTAGGGGTCTGACAAGAGACCTCATCATTCCGGTGATTTCAGTGGTGCCTCACCTAGATGCAGGAGTACTTTTGGTAGAGGCCATCCTCCCAGGTCATTTCACTCAGCGCTCCAGGCATCCCACAGTGCCTCCGATGGTCGTGGCCCTCAGATGCATTATTCCGACCAGCTAGCCTACAGTGTACCACCAGCTCCTATTAGTGCACCTCCACTCTAGAGTCATTAGGGTGGTTATTCAGGTCGACAGGGTCAGTGTCAGGGTCAGCAAGCACAGCAGCTGAAGTTATGGTATACTTGTGGTGATCCGAGGCACATTGCTAGATTTTGCCCTCGGGAAACGGGCAACTCACAGCATCAGAGTTCTCGTGCCATGGTTCTGGAACCAGTTGCTGCACCACCTGCTCAACTAGCCAGAGGCAGGGGTCAGGCAGCTAGGGGTAGAGGCCAGACTGTTAGAGGTAGAAGTTAGGCCGTTAGAGGTGGAGACCAGCCAGCTAGAGGTCATCCCGGGGACGTAGTTCAGGGTGGTGGGGCCCAGCCCCGGTGTTATGCTTTCCCTGCCAGGCCTGAGGCTAAGGCATCTGACGCTGTTATCACAGGTACTATTTCAGTTTGCAGTAGTGATGCTTCAGTTCTATTTGATCCGGGATCTACTTACTCCTATGTGTCATCCTACTTTCGTGTTTGGTTATGCCCCGTGATTCTTTGAGTGCTCATGTGTATCTGTCCACACCAATGGGAGATGCTATTGTTGTAGATCACGTTTATCGTTCATGTGTGGTCACCATTGGGAGTCTTGAGACTCGTGTAGATCTTCTACTTCTCGACACGGTTAATTTTGATGTCATAATGGGTATGGATTGGATGTCACCTTATCATGCTATATTAGATTATCACGCCAAGACAGTGACCTTATCCTTGCAGGGGTTGCCTCGATTAGAGTGGAGAGGAAATCTTGGCCATTCTGCCAACAGGGTTATCTCTTATGTGAAGGCTCGGCATATGGTCGAGAAGGGGTGTTTAGCTTATTTGGCTTATGTCCGCGATTCTAGTGCGGAGGCTCCTTCCATAGATTCGGTGCCGGTTGTTCGTGAGTTTCCATAGGTGTTCCCTGCAGACCTGCCGGGGATGCTACCCGACAGAGATATTGATTTCTGCATTGATTTGGCTCCGGGCACTCAGCCTATTTCCATTCTGCCATATCGCATGGCCCCGCCAAAGTTGAAAGAATTAAAGGAGTAGTTGCAAGATTTGCTTGATAAGGGTTTCATTAGACCTAGTGTCTCGCCCTGGGGTGCAATTGTGTTGTTTGTGAAGAAGAAAGATGGATCGATGAGGATGTGTATAGATTATCGGCAGTTGAACAAAGTCACCATCAAGAACAAGTATCCATTGCCGAGGATTGATGATTTATTTGATTAGCTTCAGGGTGCCAAGGTGTTTTCAAAGATTGATTTGAGATCTGGCTACCATCAGTTGATGATTAGGGCATCCGATGTTCCTAAGATAACTTTTCGGACTCGGTATGGGCATTATGAGTTTCTAGTGATGTTATTTGGGCTGACAAATGCCCCAGCAGCATTCATGGATTTGATAAACCGAGTGTTCAAACCCTACTTGGATTCCTTTATGGTTGTGTTTATTGATGATATCTTGATCTACTCCCACAGTCGAGATGAGCATGAGCAGCACCTTCAGATCGTTCTTCAGACTCTTAAAGACAACCAATTATATGCCAAGTTCTCAAAATACAAGTTTTGGTTGAGTTCAGTTGCTTTCTTGGGTCACGTTGTATCAATATAGGGTGTCCAGGTGGATCCTAAGAAGATTGAGGCAGTTCAGAACTGGCCTAGACCCACATCAGCTATAGAGATCCGTAGTTTCCTGGGTTTGGTGGGCTATTACCATCGATTTGTGGAGGGGTTTTCATCCATAGCAGCCCCGTTGACCAGATTGACCCAGAAGGATGCCCCGTTCAGTTGGTCAAAAGAGTGTGAAGCGATCTTTTAGAAGCTCAAGACTGCTTTGACTACGACACCGGTATTGGTGTTACCCACATGTTTAGGATCTTATACAGTATACTGTGACGCATCTCGTATTGGTCTGGGAGCAGTATTGATGTAGGGTTGCAAGGTTATTGCATACGTTTCACGGCAGCTGAAAGTTCACGAGAAGAATTACCCTGTTCATGATCTAGAACTGGCAGCCATTGTTCCCACATTGAAGATTTGGAGGCACTATCTTTATGGCGTGCCATGTGAGATATTCACTGATCATCGGAGCTTGCAGTATTTGTTCAAGCAGAAGGAACTCAATTTGAGGCAGAGAAGGTGGTTGGAGCTATTAAAAGACTATGATATCACCATATTGTATCATCCCGGGAAGGCCAATGTGGTGGCCGATGCTTTGAGTAGAAAACAGCTAGTATAGGTAGCCTTGCATATATTCAAGTGGGTGAGAGACCGCTTGCATTGGATGTTCAGGCTTTGGCCAACCAGTTCGTGAGGTTGGATGTTTTTGAGCCCAGCCGTGTTTTAGCGTGTAAAGTTGCTCGATCTTCTTTGTTTGAGCGCATCAGAGATCGGTAGGATGACGATCCTCATTTACTTGTCCTTAGAGACACAGTGCGGCACGGTGGTACCAAGCAGGTTACTGTTGTAGATGATGGAGTTTTGAGGATGCAGGGTCGTATCTATGTGCCTAATGTGGATGGACTTCGTGAGTTGATCCTTGAGGAGTCCCACAGTTCCCGGTATTCTATACATCCGGGCACCGCCAAGATGTATCAGGACTTGAGGCAGCATTATTGGTGGAGGCGAATGAAGAAGGACATAGTTGCCTATGTAGCTCGGTGCCTAAATTGCCAGCAGATAAAGTGTGAGCATCAGAGACCTGGTGGTTTACTTCAGAGGTTAGATATTCCTGAGTGGAAGTGGGAGCGTATCACTATGGATTTTGTTGTTGGACTTCCACGGACTCAGAGGAAGTTCGATGCAGTTTGGGTTATTATGGACAGGCTGACTAAGTCAGCGCATTTCATTCCTGTGGTAGTTACCTATTCCTCGGAGCGGTTAGCAGAGATTTATATTCGGGAGATCATCCGTCTTCACGGTATGCCCGTGTCTATCATTTTCGATCAAGGAACGCAGTTTACCTCGCACTTTTAGAGGGCAGTTAAGCATGAGTTGGGTACGCGGGTTGGGTTGAGCACAATATTTCATCCTCAGACGGACGGGCAGTCCGAGCGTACTATTCAGATCTTGGAAGATATGCTCCGCGCTTGTGTTATAGACTTCGGAGGATCGTGTGATCAGTTCTTGCCCCTTGCAGAGTTCGCCTACAACAATAGCTACCAGTCGAGCATTCTGATGGCTTCCTATGAGGCATTATATGGTAGCGGTGTCAGTCGCCAGTTGGGTGGTTCGAGCCGGGAGAGGATCGGTTGTTGGTCATAGACTTAGTACAGGATGCCTTGGATAAGGTCAAGATTATTCAGGATCGACTTCGCACAGCTCAGTCCAGGCAGAAGAGTTATATAGACCGTAGAGTTCGTGACGTTACATTCATGGTCGGAGAGAGAGTGTTACTTCGGGTATCACCCATTAAGGGTGTAATGAGGTTCAGAAAGAAGGGCAAGTTGAGCCCTAGGTATATCAGACCATTTGAGATTCTAGAGAGAGTGGGAGAGGTGACTTACAGGCTTGCGTTTCCACCTAGTTTAGCAGTTCTTCATCCGGTGTTCCATGTGTCCATGCTTCAAAAGTATCTCGGCGATCCGTCCCATGTGTTAGATTTCAGCTCTGTCCAGTTGGACAAGGATTTGACTTACGAGGAGGAGCCAGTGGCAATTCTAGCCCGGCAAGTTTGCCAGTTGAGATCAAAGAGTTACCCTTCAGTTCATGTGCAGCAGAGGGGTCAGCCTATTGAGGCAGCTACTTGGGAGTCCGAGTCCGATATGCGAAGTAGATATCCCCACCTTTTTACCAGCCCAGGTACTTTTTTTTGTCCGTTCGAGGACGAACGGTTGTTTTAGAGGTGGAGATTGTGATGACCCAAAAGGTCATCTTATATTTTAGAACTCGAATATGCGCTCTTAAGACTTTAAAATCTCATTTTTACCCTCTTCAATTTGCGTGCACAGTCCGAGCAAGTTTCCGGAAAGCTTTTATGTTGAAAACTAATGAAAATAACAATTTTTACCTTAAAAGTTGATTTTAGTTGACTTCGGTCAATATTTTTGGTAAACGGGTCTGGATCCATATTTTGACGGTCCCGGTGGGTCCGTATCGAATTATGTGATCTGGGCGTATGCCCAGAATCATATTCTGAGGTCCCTAGCTCAAGTTATGAATTTTTGCTGAAAATTAAAAGTTTGAAAATTAATTATTTTTAAGAATTGATTGATGTTTGGAATTGTTAGTACCGGGTCCGTATTTTGGTTCTGAAGCCCGATACAGGTCCATTATGATATTTAAGACCTATCTGAGAAATTTGGTGAGAAACAGAGTTGATTTGACGTGAATCGGACCTTCGGTTGATAAAATAGTAATTTTAGAGTGTTCATGAGAATTTCATTCGATTTAGTACTAAATGCGGAGTTCTAGGTGTTATTATGGAAATTTGATCACGTGAGCAGGTCCGTATGATGTTTTTAGACTTGTGTGCATGTTTGGTTTGGAGCCCCGAGGGCTCGAGTGAGTTTTGTATAGACCACTGGATGTTTTGGACTTTGGAAATCTGGTATTTTGCTACAGCAGGTGTTCTGGCATGTCCTTCTTCGCGTTCGCGAAGGTACTCTCGCGAATGTGAAGAGTAAATTGGGAAGCTGAGGAATTTTGTTCGCGAACACGAAGGCTTGGTTGCAAACGCAAAGCGATGGGGGCGTTACCCTTCGCGAACGCGACAAGCCCATCGCGAACGCGTAGTGTTAGGCACTGGGGAGAGGCAGACAACTTTTTCTTCATCGCGAACGCGAACAATAACTCGCGAACGCAAAGACCAGGGAAGGGTATCCTATGCGAGCGCAAGCACTGTCTCGCGAACGCGAAGGCTTGGTAGCCTATACACTTCGTGAACGCGACAGTGCTCTCGCGAACGCGATGAACACTGTCGCCCACCACTTAACAGAACCCAAAAACGGGATTTTAGCCATAAACTCATTTTTCTCAAAAACCAAACGGTGAGTGGCGTTTTTTAGGAGTTATTTCTTCCCCAAATTGTTGGTAAGTGATTTTAAACCATTTTATTTCAATTACCCATTACATTTCTTGAATTTTCAACCTAAAATCTAGAGTTTTCATGGTAGTATTAGGGGTTAGGATAGAAACTAGGGATTTCGGGAAATTGGGGATTTAGACCTCAATTTGAGGTCGGATTCCAAAACTAATTACATATTCGGGCTCGGGGGTGAATGGGTAAAAGGATTTTGGTCCGAACCTCGGGTTTTGACCAAGCGGGCCCGGGGTCGATTTTTTGACTTTTTGGAGGAAAATTGGGAAATTGAATTTATGAAATATAATTGATTCCTTTAGCAAAATTGATATTATTGAGTCATTTTTGAATAGGTACGAGTGGTTTGGAGGTGAATTCCAAAGGAAAAGCTGTGATAGATAATTAAGTAGCCTTCGGAGCGAGGTAAGCGTTGTGTCTAACTTTGGCTTGAGGGAATAGGTATTGTGTGAGTATTTGCTACGTGTTTTGTTGTTGAATACGACGTATAGTTGAGGTGACGAGCATCTATACGTTGTGGTCGAGTCATAGCATGCGAGTGAAATTCCATTTCTTGCAAATTTGTAGTCTTAAATCTTGTTATCCATGCTTATTGTTGTTGTTGAAATGTTAGGAGACTTGTATCCGGTTCCACCAAGGTCGATAAAATTGTGAATATTAATTTGAGGTCGAGATGTTAAATTGTGAAAGTAATTATTGATGAAATATTGATTTCTTGTGAAACTTCTCTCTATCCGTTGTTATTGATTTTGTGAATTGTGAGAAAGACTGTAAAGCACGAAGGGTGATGCCGTGTATAATTTAGTTATACTGTGAGGAAGAGTGTAAAGCACGAAGGGTGATGCCGTGCATAATTTAATTATATTGTGAGGAAGAGTGTAAAGCACGAAGGGTGATGCCGTGCATAATTTAATTTTATTGTGAGGAAGAGTGTAAAGTACGAAGGGTGATGTCGTGCAGTTTTCCTTGCTGTTTTAATTGCTCTATTCGTTTAAGGATTTTCTGTTTAATTCTGTCTTTTCATTATTGTCACTCTTTATGTTGTATTCCCCCGCTGTATGTTTGCTTCCCATTATTTTTGCGTTATTGCTTTATTCACTGTTGTTGCCACTAGCATGATTATACTGTTCAGGTTATTTATGGGTGTCTTGTCCTAGCCTCGCCACTACTTCACCGAGGTTAGGATTGACACTTACTAGTACATGGGGTCGGTTGTACTGATGCTGCACTCTGCACTTTCTGTGCAGATTTTGATACCGGCTTAGGTTGATCGATATTTGCTACTGGTCCGCTGTCCGGAGACTCAAGGTAGATCTGTCGGCGTTCACAGACCTTGAAGTCCCCGTCTATCTTTTATGTCCTACTGTTTTCTTTCATTCAGAGTGTTGTATTTCTTTTAGACTATTACTTGTCGTAAATTCTAGAATGCTCGTGAATGGTGACTCCAGATCCGGGTGGTAGTAGTTAATACAGTTTTATGATATTCCGTACGCATTATATTTTTTCTTAGTTAATTATTTTTAATTACTGAATGGAAATAAGGAATTGGTTAATGATTCTCTAACGTTGGCTTGCCTAGCAAGTGAAATGTTAGGCGCTATCACGGTCCCGTCGGTGGGAAATATCGGGTCGCGACAAGACCCTATGTTGAAAAAAAGACTAGGGAGTGGAGACCCTATGTCTAAAAAATAAAAATCAACTTGGAAGTGGAGACCCTATATTGGAAAAAGAGACTAGGGAGTGGAGACCCTATATCTAAAAATAAAAATTAACTAGGGAGTGGAGACCATATGTTGGAAATGCAGCTAGGGATTGGTGTACCCTATACTACCATGATTCTGAACTTTCTTTTTTTTCTTTCTTTTTTATCATTTTCATTATATATTTTTTTTTCATTTTCATTTTATTTAATTATTATTTTTAGAGAATGAGTAAATGCGGGAAAGAACTTGAAGAAGTCTTTCCTTTTGGAGTTGTTGCTGTTGTAGAGCTGTTTCAAGCCCCTGCGCAGTTTTTTTTTGGTTGCACCTGCTTCTTGCTAGGTTGCTTTTAGATTGCACATGTTTCCCGTTTTTTAAACAAAGAACAATTTGTTAGTTTGAAACGGTGGTTGGTTTTGTGGCATTGAGTGTTTCAGTCACTTGATCTCGGCCGACTTCTTTGACTGTCATGACCCAATTCCATTTTTGGCCGTGATGGCGCCCAACACAATTGCTAGGCAAGCCAACTGTGAACAACCTAGTGATTTTCCATTTTTTTTATATAAGTTTTTCTTAAGTAAATAACTTTCCTTAATTTAATAGGTTTAGTTAGAAACAAATTTAAATTTAATAAAACGAAAGCAACCAAATGTACTTATGACCATAGAAATAAAACCAAAATCATAAGTCTACTAGTGTGTGCCAAGATCTGGTGTCACAAGTATGTGGGCTACTAGTAAAATATACAAAGATTTCTACTCTACTTTCTGAAATAGATTAGACAGAAAATAATCAATCGAGAGACTTTGGCTGCTGCTGAACGGCTCGGAAGGCAGCTCACCGTGTGGTCTCGAACCAGAAGTCAAGCGTGCGCACCGGACTGATAACCAAATGCACCTGCCTCAGATCATGCACATCAAGTGCAGAAGTGTAGCATAAGTACATAAACAACATGTACCCAGTAAGTATCTAGTCTAACCTCGAAGAAGTAGTGACGAGGGGTCGACTTCGACACTTACTATGAGCCAAAATATAATAGCATGAAGTTCTAACTAAATAGGATATATAAATGAGAATAGAACTCAGAGCAGGAAAATAAGTAAACAATCCTTTCATTTCAAGTAAGAACCAAGTCATTTCTCTCATCAAAACCTTTCACCTTTCAAGTCCATGAAGCAATATTAAATATAAAAGGGGTTCTAATATTTTTACGCACGAATTATGTCGAGGACGTACGACCCGATCCAAATATACATATAAATATACTGTGCACTACCGAGGGTCGAACGTCCCGAACCATAAATAAATCATTAACATGCCGAGGCGAACGACCCGCTCCGATGAGAGTAGTGAAAGTTTACCCCGCTCGCGGAATATACTTGCGAAGCGGTTGAATATAGATTTCCTCAAGTTATCATAATATTTCTCAATTCTTTTTCAAAATAAGAAATTCAGCTAGGAACCTTCAAAATATTGAAATCCTCAACCTCCGCTCTAATCCAAACAATTAGTAAGCATAACAAGCAACGGTATCAACAATAACACGGCGTAAGCCTAAATCTACCCGGACATAAGCATGAATAGTGGCTACGCACGGACTTTCGTCACTTCGTACGTACGTAGTCCCCACAAATAGAAGTACATAATGATTAAGTTCACCTATGGGGTAAATTCCCTCTTACAAGGTTAGAAAAGAGACTTACCTCATCTCAAGGCCTACTTTCCGATCCAAGATTGTTCCCAAACCCTCATTTGGCGCCAAACGACTCGCAACTAGTCAAATGTTATTTAAAAATAATTAATACATGCTTAAAAGTTCATATCTCAGCTATCAAAGTGATTTCCCAAGCTTATTTGTAAAATTTCTAAAATTCACCTCCGGGCCCACATGCCCGGATTCCGAAAATATTTGAAGAGAGTTGTTACCCATAACCTCATGAACTCAAATATATGATTATTACTAAATTCCATAATCAATTTCGTGGTTAAATCTCATTTTTATCGAAAATCTAGGTTTTTCTCCTAAACCCATAATTTTCACTAATTTACATGTTATAATCTACCCATAAGTTATGTATTTGACTCATATTTGGTAGGAATTACTTACCTCACGGTGTTATATGAAAATCCCGTCTCTAAGAGCTCCAAGAATCGCCCAACAATGGGATAAATGAGCCAAAATGACTAAGTCTCGCATTAAATGAAGGATTCTGCCTTCAGCGGTTTCCGCACCTGCGGAGTGACTTCCGCTTCTACGGTCAAAAGTCTGCTTCTGCGGAACCGGCCTGACCACTCGCCCATCGAACCTGTAGAGCCAGGGCCGCTCCTGCGCAACTAAGGGTGGCAAGTGGGCCGGTCCAAACGGTCCTAGTCCCGGGCCGGTCCCAAATTAAACGGGCCAAACAGTCCCGGGCTAAATGGTTTTTTTGTTGGGACCGGCCTGGGACAGGGACTGTTTGGTCCCGGGCGAAACGGTCCCGGCCCGTGGGCTAAATGGGCTAAGTGGGCCCAACGAGTTTTTAAAAAAAAAAATTAAATAGAAATTAGAGATAAAAAGATGTTTAAAATAATATCTAAGGCAATGCCTTGTAAATTTTATTATAGAATTGTGACCTAAATTTTATTTAACATCCTAAATTTTAATATTCAATATTTAATTACGAATATAGCTTTTATATATATATATATATATCTTATATATTATATATTTAGTATATATACTATACTATACTATATATACATCTTATATATGGTATATAAGATGTATATATAGCTTATCGAATATAGCTATATAAGATGTATATATATATATATATACACACACACTTTTTAGTAGTAACATGAAAGGACCAAAGTATGGTACTTTTTAGCTGGTATAAGTATGGGATGATGGAAGATCAAGTTTTAGCTCAATTCAAATTACAGTTTTAACTAATTTCCCACTCTTAGATATATTATCCTCTCTATCGGCTAGCTACACCAGTAGCATATCTAAATATAATGTCGCTTAAAATCACAGCAGAGAATTTGGCATCTGGTGACACCATTAGCCGAATAAAAGATGTACAATCTTATATCGTATTATGCAATCTTATAAGCGACATTATATTTAGCTATGCTACTGGTGTAGCTAGCCGATAAAGAGGATAATATATCTAAGTATTGGAAATTAGTTAAATCTGTAATCTGAGTTGAGCTAAACCTTGATCTTCCATCATCCCATATTTATACCAGCTAAAAAGTACAATACTTTGGTCCTTTCGTGGTACAATAAAGCAAGCAATAATAGCAATTATAAAAGCAAATTAGAGAGAAATTGTGATAGATTGATGATTTTGTAAGAAAAATGAAAGAATGAGGGGGTATGTATAGTTGAAAATAGAGAAAAAGTGTAATTATAAAACGTTTGGGGTTAAAACAAAGTTGGAG